>JAVCKV010575501.1:0-23861 GCA_032274145.1 Herpochondria borealis | reverse complement strand
GAGAATTCTTTTGCAGGCTGTCTACAAACTCTCTCGTCACCTGATTGAGCATAGCAAGAGGCATGGATTGAGGAAGACACGCCGTAACACTCTGCGGTGACAGGTCTTGTTTGCAACTGCAATCAGCTGTAGCAGAGCCACCTCCTCCAGTAACTTGATCAAAGTAACGAGAATACGCAACAGCGTGCAGGAAATGAGCCAACCCATTGCCATCAATGGCCAAGGTCGAGTAGGCAGGAATCAACTGAATCTGATTGGAGTGATTGTTGTCCAACTTCCCATCGTCCCTCCACAAGGGAGTTTTACATCCTTGATTCTTGGGCATCCAGCCATGCTGCTGCAGCAAGGTGGTGAGACCCAGTACACCCATCGTGATCGATTGCTTGATTGATTGAGAACTACACAAGTAATAAGTAGGCTTGCGTGTTCTTTTTGTGATATTATTGTGTCATTGTCATTCTACGGCGGTGGGCCAAAATTTCAACGCCACCATGGTCAAATTATCAGACGTGGGCCAGACGGTACTCGCTTGAAGAGGAAAAGTGGTGCGTACGTCGTCGGGATAGTACGACTATTGGTCTGGGGAAGATATTCCGTCCCATGATCCTGTTTTCGCATTGGAGACCTACCGGCACAGAATAGTTGCTGCTAATAAGCCAAGTTGGGGTTACAAATCGGTGTTAGGGTGTTGTATCGATATCAAGGAACCAAGACAAGTCTCGAGCACCTACAAAGTTGCCAACAACACAGATGGCTGATCAACCATGCCCCAAATCGCTAACCGTCACAACCACTTCTGCTTCGGAAGCGGACTTGTTGGCAAGCCACCCAGCTGGACAACACGGTCATTCTCCCACTCTATGGGAATGTAGCTAAACGAGACTGGAGGCGGTGTCAAAGTTATCCAGAGCAGAAGTAAATGTAACATCATAGCCATTACGAAGGTTGAGACCAAGGGTCAAACCGTAAACTAATTGGTCCTGTTTTGCGGGTTGGGTAGAGTTACCACATGATAGGTGGAGTCCCCCACAACACTCAGTGGAAGAATGATCGTGCCAGTTTTGTACATGGCCAGACACTCTAGAGATCTACAGTATCGTGGTAGTTGACAGCCACCAGACGAGTGGTATCAGACCCACCAATCATATATTGGAGATCGAAGGGACGTGTTTATAAAACTCTCTTACTGAGCGTTGTTGTTTTCAATTGTAAAGTTCGAACTCGCCCTTGGGGACAGCTCTTACGTCGATCACCGTACAGTCTTGCCCAAGTACTTCCACCGCAAAGTCATGGATCATTTTTGATAGACTTTTGGGATCGCAAAATGGTGATGTTGGCATAGTCTCAACACCACCTTCTACTGCAATATGAAGGTCCATAAACTCATCCGAATCTGTCCTGCCGTAGTAGAGGTAGGTCTCAGAAATGACCCAAGCGCCAGGAGCAGGAGAGTCAGGCACGGGTTTGATAGTCATGACAACGGCAACGAATTTGTTCCTTATTCCCCTCTCCATGGTCACCAAGAAATTCCCCGCGTCCACGGTGCTGAAGAAGATGCCTGATGGGCACTCCCTGTCCAGTCCAGTGATATCTGTTGATAGGGGGTTTCCTTGGGCGATCAAGCTGGCGTCAAACGACCAGAATTCTCGTTCTACGTGCGAAGACTGCACACGCCGACATCCTAGAATCTTTTCCGAGAGCACGGTCCTGGGCAACACCGTCGACCATGCCAAGACTTCGCGCACCTGGTCGGCCGTACCAATGCGCATTAGAGCGGCCCGTTTTCCAACATCGAGTGGCATGAAATCCGTTCGACAAAACATTTCAAGCGAATTTTCCACGATACGATCAACATCTTCTACGTAGGATATCCTTCTGTCGACAAAGAGCCCATTCACCACGGCTGCTCCGTACACACGGAGAGCTGTCTCCGTGTCGAATTCTCCTTGTACATAGGACACCACCTCGTTTCGAAAATGACACGCTTGATCAATATAGGGAATATCATGCACAAAATTGTTGGAGAGGATGATTCCTCTTCCCATCTGAGCCAACATCAATTCCGAGGCGATCCAAAAGCTGGCTTGATCTGAGAATTCTTGACGTGGTGCATCGCTGTCAAGCGAAGAAGGTACATAAATCACCGGAAGATGGGCGTAGGGGATGATACCACCCGCAGAGTACTGGTCGTTGGAGATGAACTTTTTGCTTGCATTGTACTTGATATCAATCCATAGTTGAAACTCTCCGTCCTCGCCCATCATCGACCGCAACATCGCGAGCAGTATTTGGAATTTGGATGAACTCATTTTGGATTGGTCACGTTCATAGTAGTCGTGTTGGTAGCTGAGGCAGAATTTAGGCATATTGTCCTTGCACCGTTCCGGTACCTCCTCCCCGCTGCGGTAAGTCGAAGGCGTGAAGAGGTCAGGAAAGTCTAGCTCTAAAGTGCCGACTGTGTAGACTTGTGTGAGCCCAGCACGCACGGTTTCCTCGTCAGGTGCCAAACATCTAACTTCGGCCCAGTACTTGAGTCGATCAAAGTCAGTGTTGTTCAAATGGTCCTTTGCAACACTGGTGAAAGGCTCGTAGAAAGACTTACGCCCTAACACCTCGTTGGCATCGACGGTGAGCAAAACTTGGCGGAAAATTTTCCTCTGAAGAGATGTTGTAGTATCAGGAAGCAATGCTTCCAAGTCGCATTGGTAGGTTTGACCGCCTTCATGCGGGATTAAAGTTGACGGAGCTTCTTCAAGCAACTTCGAGACAAAAAACTGCATTTCAGTTTGCAGTCGCTCGTGGTCGTCGTGCTCAAATGCTCCCATGGCTGCTAACAGTCTGATTCTCATACCGCGGACGTAGTTCTTCGAGAAAGAGAGCTGCCTTGCTTGACCGAGAATTCTGATGATCTGCAATGGAGGGTCGCTGTGCGAAAAGCATTTGGTAGCAATATCACACAGATTGCTAACCAGAATTTGGCTGGTCGACTCAGCATCATTCGCTACAACTGCTTCCATTTCTTCACGAGCTTTCTTGTTGGTTAACGCTCGCCTGAGTTGTTGGCATGAGTTTTCACCTGAAACAATAGATTTATGCTATACCTGGATGTTTGCAATGAACGGAAGAGCTTGGATTTTGGGTGTGCGAATCCAGTGGGCACATTGAAATGAATTCTTGAAAGTTCTTCGAGCACAATGTTCAAATATTCATATGTCATACAGTACTTTACCAAGGCAACCGTGACGTCTCGCCGATTTGCCCACGCATGAGGAATTCTTCAGGATTCGCCACCCACCCGTGCACTGTACAGTGAATGACGCGTCTAGTCTGGCGCAACGCCTGTTTGTTTCGTAGCAACGCATCTTTTAAGAACACTTTACCCATCACTCACGTAAATTCGATACATTCATGGATCACGGATCCAAGCAAATGGTTTAAAGGCTTCTCTCCTGTAGTTTGACCGTCGAATAGCAATGCTCCTAAACAGGTGAATAATGCCCGCTCCACCAGCTGATCGTGTCGATTTGTCACCCCAGAAGGACGTGCGAAAGTGTTCCTTGAGCTGGCCTCATGGTAGACGATAGGTCCAGACCGTTGCGGGTTGTGCCCTGTCGTACACCTCACGTCATTTCCTTCTGCCATCACTACAAACAAGTGAACCTGCACGAAACGAGCAGCAGAACGAAGCAACTTCGCGCGTCTTGAATGCTTAGGAGGCGATTCATTCCCGTTGCTTCTCCCTCTTGGGCGTCTAGGCCTTGCTGTTATGAGCTCCCGTTCACACTTCAGATGGTCCCCAGAAGGCATCTGTCCGTACATAAGAGTCTAGTCTACGTAGTCTAGTCTAGAGAGTCTATTCTATTCGATTGGATCGAGCACCCGAGCGTGAATAAAACGAAACTATACGTGACTAAATCATGCCATGCGCCAATGCGGAAAAAGATACGGATACGTGTACATTGTAATGTATTCATTCATGGATACATAGATAATCGATTCCAACGCGAAGTTGACACTTCTTACTGACGTACTGACACCTTTTCACCTCTATTCTCTGCCTTCCTCTGCCGATCTAATCCGCAGCTTGTTCTATTTTCTCTGAAAGAACAATTACCTTGTCACCATGAGAGCCTTTTTTGCTATCACCGCCGCCCTCCTCCTTGCTGGAACCCAAGCCTTTCAGACTCTCATGCCCATCAACAGTGTGCGTGTGCAGTCTGCCTTGTTTGCGTACGTTCCGTCGGGATTCACAGCAGAATCCTACAAAAAGTTCAAGCAAGAAGAAGCGAAAAAGGCAGCAGCAGCCAAGAACTTGGGTGGGTTGGGCCCTCGTGGCTTTCAATCCAGGAGTCTGCAGTCTTTCCAAGAAGCCATGGAGCGTGGCGAAGCCAATCATCTCATGCCCATGTTTAACGCCAAGGAGAAACTCAAGAAGGGCACTATCAAAACTCAGGACATTCCGGTAAGTTTGCACTTCCTGTTCAGCATCGTCCACATACATGGAGTCGTCCTGAAACAAGCTAACCAAACTGCGTGTTCGTGATCCGTTTTAGTACATGCAACGTGGAGGCTCTTGGGACAATTCAGATGTCAAGGGTGCCAAGCAGCGAAATTGGCTCAAGTCCGACAAGAAATACGCTGGTGGTGGATTCAAGAAGGAACAATCTGTCAGCATTCTTGGTAGCGGGGCAGGTTTGGACTGGACCGGTAGGGATCCCAGGTCTGGACCCTCCGAAACCATTCAAGGAGTCGCCCCCAAGTTTGGCAAGAACTACAAGGCACCCAATGTCAACACGATGAATCGCAATGGCGAGACGAAAAAGAAGAAGAATTTCTTTGGGTTTTAAGAAGTCGGAGAAGCAACCATGAGACAGGAAGCACCATAAACTGTATCGATATAAAATGTCCTTTTAGGTAATAGCCTTTGTCTACACTCCTAATATGGTGCTCCCCACCGAATCAATCAAAGGATTTAAATCATCGTGTCTTCGATGTGGTTGGTGTCTTAAATGTGGTTGCAGATTCGTACTTTCTACGTGTACTGCATAAGTTTGACCAGCTGGTTACGACGGTGTCTTTACAATCAGACAGTCAGTGCTTCCACCAGAACGAATACCGGTATCGTTTCTACATCATCATAAGAAGCATCAAGGCTTGGATTTATGGCCGCGAAGGAGACAAACCTGTCTAGCTGTGAAGATGTGGGTGAATTGATTGTTGTCCAGACTTGTGGGCTGAGGACCCGGAAGTTTCATCCCACCTGTTTCCGGCCTCCATTTCTTGGAAGCACTGCGTTATCCTTGTTCGAGCTTGCTTTCATACGAGTATGGAATTCTACCTCACTTCCAGATGAGGTCCATGCCACCATCGCAGCTCGACCTTTGTTTCTTATGGGATGAATGGAACCACGAATTAGAGCTCTGTGCTAGCTATTATCAATGAGTACAATAGTTCAAGTACCACAGCCTTCTTGTGCTGAGCACACGAGGTTGTCTCCAGCACTTTTGCGGTTCATCAGGTCAGAGTAACTCTCAATGTAAGAAGACGCCACAAAGCCACTAACATCTTTGTTTCCCACCGTTCCAGCACTCGTGGAAACGCAAGAGCTGCTGACCACACAAATGGCGAGTTATCTTACCATTTGTCCGTGGGGAGACGACAAAGGTTCAGGACGTTCCATGTGCTCAAATGGATAGGAATAGTAGAAATTACCGAGTTGTGAATCCAGTCCAGTTCGATTCATCTTCGGAACCCATCGGAGGCAAGCTTTTTAGCCCCCAAGTAATACATGTATTCTCCAAGCAGTCGCAGCTTCATATTGCTGCGGCTCCGCATGACGACTCGACAAGCATTGTACTCATGTTTCGGACTGTTACATGTACTTCGAGGCTGCTAACGACCCGAGTTTGGGGTCATGCCCTCTCTTTCCAAACATCACAGCAGACAACGCGAGCGAAACGATACGTGTACGCTCGAACCATGACGCATGATATTCTCGCATTTTGTTGGAGATAGCCAACTGCTGCGGATGTAGATTTTCTGCTAATACATGTATTGTGCACTTTTCGAGGACATCACACGTCTTTATGTCAAACTAAGGATCAGCCTTCTTGCTGGTGTTACCGCCAAACATTCCGGACAATGGACTTGAGGGAAAGCGAAATCTGGGCGAATGTTCTCGGACAGGAGCCGACGCTGGAGGGGGATCTTCTTGATGGTTGCGCTCGGTCTTCAGGGCATTGTTTGTGTTTAGTGTACCACCATAGTGCATAGCCATCTCTTCATCATCGCAGCATGTGTCGAAACTGTCCTCATCAGGGATGAACAAACCAATCTCAGCATAGTCGCCTATGTGCGCTACATTGTCGGCTTCTGAGGGAGCAGCAGCGCGGGCCGCGTACCTGAATCTTCCAGCATAATTATCTTCTGTATTTCGAGGGGAGGCATCGATTGAAGTTGGAATGGTGTCATTTCGTGGAGGAGACAGAATTTGGATGGCTCCAAGCTCAAAAGCTTCTTCCTCTTCATCGGAGCCTGCAGGATAGAGTGCCGGAAGCAGAGTGGGGACGGGCAAGGTACCATTATTTGCCGCAGCTTCAATCGAGGGAGTCATTTGTAACGACGGGAACGAGATGTCATCTGGAATGGAAGACTCCGCGATGGACGATTCAAATTCAGACTCGTACTCGTCTTCATCCTCGTACGACTCCACACTATCCTCGTATTCGCTGGGTGAGCGCTCGCGCTGGTTGATCCCTGGTTGGTAGCCTTCATACTCCTCCCACTCGTGCTTGTATTTTGATATATACGCAAGGTACTCTTCGTGTTCATCAAGTACCATGTTTTCGGCAATCTCGTCGTCTTCGTAGACTTTGTCATCTCGCTCAACTTGATGAAGCCATGCGGCTCGTAGAGAGATCATTATCATGAGACAGATTGATAGAATCAGCAAGAGAATGAAAGCGATACCGAGCCCAGGAGCCATTTCATTGCAAATCTCATTGTGAACCAATTCGACATAAATGGGGTTGATAATAGAGCAGTCCAACGAACCAGCCATACTATCGACACCTTTTCGTATCGTGCTGAGGGACTTTGCGAGTTCTCGCGCTCCGTTGAGGAATTCAGACACGCGGTTTTCCTTGCCACAGACTTCTGTTAGATTCTGCACTCCTGAAGCATCAGCTTTGGCAACTTCACGCCATATATTGTTCACTGCGGTTTGTATGTTCTCCTCCAAGTCGTCTAGTTCTTGCACTGGATTCTGAATTTTGCACGCATTTGTGTACCCGTAGATCATCTTGTATGCCGTAGAATTCTGGTCGAGGTTGTGTCGTTCAAGAATGTTGGCGATGGTTGCATCAGGACCTCCAGGATCTCCACCAGCAATACAAACATCCCCACTGGACATGGCTCCAACTCCAGCTGCTATAGTGCCAATCCAGCAAACAAGGCACAATGCTATCAAGAAAGGAAGCACTCCGTAGGACATGAAGCCTTGCACACGCCTTCCACTCTTCTCCTTCCAGGCCAGCACTACTCCAAGCATGGCAAAAATTATCGTAACTGCAACTCCAAGCAAAATTCCGGGGACCACCCAAGAATATTCTTCTGTATTTGAAATACTCTGTTCGACTTGATCTTTGATGTCTTGAATAGATGCCAGTGTATCGTTGACGAGAGTCAAATTTTCGGCTAAGATTGACTTCAGCTCGAGAAACTCATCCTTCGTTAAGTCGGAGAAGGATCCAAGATCAATCCCAGCAATGTCTTCATTTATCGAGGCATCAGGGCATATTGAAGAAATGCTCATGTCGATGTTTGTCACAATACTCTCCGCATGATCTCCGGCGGAAACAATAGATCGAATCGAATAGTCAACTTGATCAAATACCTCTTGGGTGGACGCCAGTGCTGCTTCGCTGCCATTGAGGGATTCTCTGAGTCTTGCAAATGAAAGAACGACGAAAGTAGTTACACAAGAAATTGCAGCGAGGCCGAAGAAGAGGAAGACGATGCGGGTCCGCTTCGCTCTTGTTCTGTTTACCACCAACTGGTCGCCATAGTGAAATCGTGGTCTCAACTGCGGGGGCCCAGCACTAGAGCGCCCTTGACTATCAGACTCAAGTGACGAGTCGAATCCTCCTGATACCGTAGAGCCATTGTCCCAAGAAGACTGCGTGGGATCATAGTTTGTTTTAAATGCATGTCCCGCGGCACATCCTGTATCTTCGCTCCGACATTTGAGCAACAGAAGAACCAGGCCCCAACAGAATGCTATGGCTGCTACCAATGTAGCGAAGAAAATCAGACCATACGAGTAGTCAACCTGATTTCGCCGTTGTGGAGAGAGAAAGTCGACGAAGTCGCTTGTGTGGAGAAACCTCAACCCACTGAAGAACCCATTAAGTCCGTTGACCAGTGAATTCTAACAAAGTGTCAGTTCAAGCGTCGATTCACTACATACTTTCTCGACATCACCACTCACCGGTTTGAAAGAAGGAGCCTCATACGCAGACATCGTTTCCTGGACTGCTCTCACTGCTGCGCTACTCATGACTGTTTAAAACTCCGTTCTCCTCTTCTACCCAGAACAGAAAATCCGTTATGTGAATTGTTGCAACAACGAACAAATGAAACAAAGAGGTTTTCTTGGACCCTTTATTGCTCTTCGATTGATGTGGCTTCACTCACCCGACTGTGTGTTCCTGGCATTTGGTTCCTTGTATTTGGGACAGGTTTGTGTGAGCTTTCATGTGGATCTGCCGAAAGTCATCTTCGTGTGCGTATAATATTCATTCACAAGTTGTTGGTATTTTGCGACACACTCGCAAAACACCGTTATCTTCGCTATACATAACGTACAATTCTTCATACTACAGTGCTGATGATCGCACATTACCAAGAGGTACGAGTACTGCGCCCGTAGCCATATGGAAAGAATTTTCTGCGAAACCAACCCGTCCGTACGTCGTATGCACTAGATCGCAAGAAGCGAGTACAGTATTCGTACCCAGTACCAAGTTGCCAGTACTATGCTACTTCTCGAGCTCTAAAATGGGCAATGGGCGAGTGAGTCAGTCAGGGCAGCTACGACGAATGAATCATTCGAAACCCATACCTCAACATCAAGACTCCAGTAGAATGGAAAATGCGATCCTAAAATGTCTGCACAAAAAAGGTGACACAACCAACTCAAACACCTGGAGAGGAATCTGCCCAACAGCGCCCAAGCCTGCCACGTTAACACCTCTACTAGTAACTGCACTGTCTCTAGGAGTAGAGAGCTGATCATTTTTGACCCTTTAATTGAGAATCTATTCTATATGAAGTCTAGTAGGAACATGTTGCATGCTGCTGTCTCATGGCAAGTTCCTTTTGAGTTTTTAAGCTTGGCTGATTGATCCAATATACTCGGAAACTAGCTCTGTTTGTTGGGTACACCTAGTTCCGCACAGCGGGACATAGTATAGTAAGTTATCACATGTACTCTCTCGAAAATACAGGATCTCTCTCTCTCTGCATTCACTACGGAACCGAGAACGCTCTCCTGTTGCCCCCTCCAGCAGCAGCAACATACACTGCACTACTACTTTTGCTCCAGAATCGTTCGTGCCTTGCCCAAATCCATTTCCGACATGGCCAGGGCCCGACGTGTGGCAAACTCCGAATAGCCCTCGCTCCCTGTCAAGGTTTGAAATTCCGCAGCATCCTTCGACACTGTGGCAGTCCAGATTTTGACGCGTGAATCCAATTCCACTCGAGCCTTGTCCAGATCGTTGTCGGCGAGAGTCAGAGCCCGACGAACTTCGTACAAGCAACCATCGTATCCTTCTCCCGTCAGTGTCGTAACGACGGAAGAATCGGGATCGATATCCTTCTTTTTGATCTTCTCCAACAAATCAACCGCATACTGGGTTGTATAAATGAGTTGATTGCCTTTGGGTTTGGCGGTATCGAGCAAGGCCGCCCGTGCATCGGCCTTGGAAGTACCGGGGACCTTCTCCACCACAGTGTTGGCCAGATCGTCAGGATCGACCTTCCCGCCCCAGGCGTTCCGCGGCAACAGTTTGGATGCCATTTCAGACTTTGTCTTTGTTAAATAGTGTAATGTTCAACAATGTGTTGACTATTCGTGAACGGAAGATCGCAAGGATCATGATTCAATGCCGTTTTTGGTCAAAAAGATGTTGTGCGCGTGGCGGCATGGACTTGATCCTGATACACCTGTTGTCAGCCAATCAAAATCGAGTATTTATGAATTTGCTGAGAGCCCTTGCCATGACCACAGCGAACCACGGGATCAACCATGTGGACGGGATCGATTCTAGTACCCAACGGTTTGAACACGGTTGTGGGACTGAAGCCGTTCGACAATGTGTTGCAAGACTACGACGACCAAGGAGCGACCGAAGACGCCTGTGAATATTGTTGGGGTTGAAACTTGGGGAAATGTTCAACGTCGGTTTGTCTGATGAACTGGAGCTTGGCGCAATCGAGCTGGGTCTGTCACTAGAGGAAGCGACGATGTTGCATTGGAAGCCACCGTTGTCGGGCGGTCACTTGTGGTGAAGGCGAAGGGATCTCACTATAAAGACGGACGATTCGTTGGAAGGGCGAAAGAATACTGCGACCGAAGCTTGCCACCGCTTACCTGGTTTCAATCTGAGTATAAAGTCCACAAAGACCGTTTGCAACGCGACTGGTCGTGGCATATGTAGGATCACGTCTCAACCAATCCTCCAAATGGTTCGATAGCCCAATGAGCCGGCTGCTGCCGTTGTCACGGTCATATCTACAAGGCAGCTACCAAGTGCTTAAAACTCCAGTACGTACGATAGGTCTCACAGACTCGCCGACCCACAACAGCGAAGCCGATGATACAGGGACGCTCTCCTTCGATATGGTGGCAGGTTCAACATAGTTCTTCGTGTTGATCTGACTGTTGTGTAACCTTTTGGGGTTCTAATGTTGAGCTGAACGACACCTGCGTTGATCAAAAGCAGAAACAATCCTAACTCGTCACTGACCGCACATGCCATCTACCGTCAGATCAGAACCTGAACTTTAGTTCTGCCTTTGCGACTGCAAAGTAATGCCCATTTTCCTTGGGCTCCCAGCATTAAGGTGCTAATGAGCGGACGTCGGCCCTCTCCACCAACTTCTGATCCGCTACATCGAGCGGAGCAGGCTGTCGTATCTCTCAGTCACATACTACTTATGGACATCGAAGGCGACCTTTTCCCGTCCAGTGAGATCGTGCTGGGGATCAATCGTGCGGCAGGACAGCTTGACATCCACACCGAACATGGGCTGGTGGGGAGGGAGATTTTGACCAAGCTTGGATCTCGAGCTACAAAAACGAAGTTCTTTGATAGGAAGAAAGTTGGTGGTCTCGCCCTTGTGGGTATCGGATATTTCTGCTTTGAGCCAAAGGCACCGAAGATGACAGCGTAAGCAATCGACGGCAGAAATGGTGTGAAGGGTGTTGGTTGTCAGGACGTGTTGCTAGGTCAATCAGGGAGTTGGCCGTTTCTTCAAGACGTTTGCCACCAAATGATGTGGAACTATGGCATACAGTGTCAAATGATACTATTCAACTCCAGGCTCCGCCAGCGCATAACTGCGTGCTTCGAGACGAAGACTATGTGTTGGCATAGATTTGGTATCGAGAACTTGCTGTTGACAAGAGGTGGTAGCCGCCAAGGCTTTCATGGTCTCCTAGCTGTGTGGCGGAGGCGCTGACCCCTGCTAGTAGATTCGGAACGTGCCTTACTATGCATTATCAGATGATGTCATAGATTCAAGTGCCAATGATGTCATACTATAATGAATCAAGAGAAGGGTAGTCTGAAGCAGCATGCGATACTGAATCAAGCCACGCTGGATGCTGGATGCTGGAACAGCTATCAATGCATCTATTTTAACGCAAGCGCAAGCCATCAGGAGACCGTGTTCCTGCGCGTCACTGGAAGGCAATCCGAACTCGCGAAGTATGACTAAAGGAAAACTACGGGGATCGCTGATTTGAGGTTGAAGCTCTAAGCGGAGTATCCATTCTGACCAATCACATTGAGTTTGAGTACAAACGCTTTATTTTTCGATAAAGAAAAGCTCGTGGAAGCATTCAAATTCCAAAACCGAGCGGCACCAAACAGCTCTAACAAAACCGCTCACTTTTTCTTCAGTTGACAATTGAACACCATCACATCGACATTACTTCTACATCACAACAACAACAACAACCACAACACCATGTCAAACCTACACCCTCGTCGCGTTTCAAAGCGAGCTGCTGCTCTTGATGCAGTCAACAAGATCAAGTCGAACTTGGAAGACCTCAACCTGTGTGAGGAATCCGTCGATCGTCTGCGCCGCCGCCAATCCGATGATTCTGCAACGCTTTGCGTAGAACAGTCGAACGAAGAGAACGAGACCTCCCCCAAGACTGACATGAAACGAGCTAACAACGAAGAACCTGTACTCGCGGACGAGTTTGAATTCAAGGAAGACGAGTCGAGCTTGATGGATGAGTCTATCGCTTCTTCTACCGATTCAAAGTCAACATCGTGCCCTTCTTCCACCACCTCCGAGGAATCCGACCACTCCGCCGAGACTGTACTTGCTGACGAGTTTGAGTTCAACGAAGACGAGTCCACTTTGGTAGACGAGTCTGCCGTCGCCGCCGATTCAAAGTCAACGATGTGCGCTTCCACCGCCGCCTCTGAGGAATCCGAGGAATCCAACGACGAATCCGAAGAATCCGACGAGTCTTCCACCGAGGAGGAGACTGTTCGCGAAGTGACATGGTCCGAATGGGATCGCTACCAGCAGTACATGGATTTCAAGCGACGAGTTGAAGCGAAGCGAGAAGCACGAGCCGCAGCTCGTTGCAAGCACAGTGATCGCAAGATGGTCCTGTCACGTCGACTGTCGCACAACATTCGAGTTCCAAGCTTTTCCCCCGTTCTATCTCCTGTCACGGCCCAACGCCTTCGATTCAGCCCAGAAGCAAACACCATCGCCAACAACACCCGGGACTACAGCATGTACTTTCCTCCGAAGAACAAGCGCCAGCGCAAGAACTACTGAGCGTCAGCAGTCATTTTTCCATCATCGTACCACACTGCTACCAACTCTCATGAACCCGCCCATCACCTCTCGTTATCCATATCGCCAAGAACGAACCGCACCCACTCGTTATCTATTGTCAAGATTGCCACCATCCACTCGTTATCCATCATCAAGAACTCCACGCACTCGTTATCCATTCATTCTACAGACGTTGCACCCTTCGACACCCACCCAGAGCAGCTCACCATAACACATTCCACACCAGCTATAAGTCTATATCCTAAAACTGATTTGTAACAGAATATGCATTGGCTTCTAGATTACGTTTCTGTAGTTAACATTGGCATGGTACATTGGCGTTCGATTCATTCCCCTCTCGCGTTAGCGCCAAGTCACGCCTAGGCACCGTTGGGAGTGAAGCGGTTGATGCCACCACCTAACAGAGCAGCAGTCATGAGATTTTGGCTCATTTGTGAGTAAGGATCGTTTTGAAGGTTCCCCATCTGCCCTCCAAGCGTTTGCTTGTTCATCTGCATTGCCAAGAGTGGATTCAGCATAGAGTTCGCTCCTTGTTGTCCTAGCATCGGGTTGAGTCCACCATTCATCTGACTCATGATGCCCGACAGGTCTTGTCCGCCAAGACCTGAAGCAAGAAATTGTTGTTGTTGACGAAGCTGCTCTTCCGCTTCTTGACGCGCTTGCTCTCGTTCCGATTCAAACAAGATTTTGCGCATCTCTGGAGCTCGTTGGCGAAGGGCTTGCGACGTTTTTTCTCTCGCAGCATCATCCCCAATCTCGTACCAGAGTCCTGATTTCTCGTCTCTCTTTAGGAAACGCCCTTGATTCTCACGTACCGATCGCACAATCGCGCGTGAAATGGCAGGCTTGTCGTTCTTGCGAGCTTTCAAGTAGGCGCGACGGTGCACGTTGATCAGATCGCGAAAGTGGCGATTTCCAGGATGAACGTTGGTTCCTCCTCCGCGACCACTGAGAACATCATTGTCATTAAAGTAAGACAGACCTTCTTCAGATGCAGCAACTGGAGCTGGACCATTGTCATCATCAGGGGGAAGGTCCGTAGACAAAGCAACACGCTGCTTCTTGGCCTTGTTTTGGTCGGAGTCGTCGTCAGCAGCCTTTCGTTTGTTCTCCACACCACCTGGTGCACCTTCTTCTGTAGTGCCGTCACTTGTAGTATTATGACGGGCGAGGACTTCCATAACTGAGCGTTGAGCAGCTCCTTGAGTGGTGAAGCTTAGGTTACGTTGTTGTTGAGCACTCAGCAGAGCCATGTTTTCTGCATCGTTTGCGCCGCCCAGTTGGTTGAGTAGAGCAATACGTGGGTCGTCGCCACTCGGGGGAGCAACGGGTGAGTTTGATGTACCTGTGTGTTGGAGCTGTCTCTGTGCGTCGAACATGAGGGCGGGATTCATAGTGTTAACAGTGACTTTCATTGAATGAGTTCGAGAATATCTGAATCAGATTTTGTGTTACGCTCGCGTTTCACTTTCGTTTGCGGTTTCCTGTTGTTGTGTCAAACCAGATCGTTGAAAACCGGTGGGGACAATGTAGAAGTAGTACCAACTCCACGCCAGCCAAGACCGAACGGCAAATGACCTAATTAAACCGCGGAGCCACTTGTTCCTTGAAGTTTTGAATGCCGCACAGGAAACTACCTAATAGTCGAGAGTGTCCGATCAAGAAAATACGTGGGGGTGACTTTTCTAAATGTCTTATATAAAAGGAGTGTAGAACAGGAGCCATCGAGTTCCATGTGACTGCGGGCCTCAACGTCCTAAATATTTTGTCGGCTTTATCCGGAAGGGTTCGCCGAGATGCCGTTGAAATGATTCATTCCCGGACTGAACTGTCAAGTGACTTCGGACAATCCAAATTTGTTATAGACCGGCACCAGATTCCGAACCAGGAAGTCAACTGACAGACTATCCATATATAATTACGAAGGGAGTATAAGATTGACAAAACATTGGAGTTCGGTGACGAATAAAGGAAGCTACGACATATGGTAGACTTTGTCCGAACTTTTGATGTTCTATTGCCCCCCGAAGTCACCACTTTCCTGAGTGGTATTGACTTGAAAAAGCTAAATGAATACCAGAACAACACTTATTGACAGCGTTTAAACATTCGTAATTTCAAACAGCGGGATTCGAGTGGTACTCGAAGAACGCCAAGCTCAAATGTCGCACCTCAGTTTCACATGGTCAATGTCTCATTTCTGGAAACCAATATATTCATTATGACCACTTTAGAGGATAAGACAAAACCACTCAATATATCATACTAATTTAGTCTTGGTGGCTACATCAATATATGTTGATATATAGGCTTAGCAAAGGGTCTCTGTCTAAGATTTATGAAAATGAAACGACCTTTTGCTCTCTTTACGCCATACTTCTCGGCAGTCATCGCTTATGTCCCAGACGCTAGCTTGAATATGTTAATTTCCAGGCTTCTCTCCAGTGGTGTTCGGTTTTTGCTTGTGACTTAAAGAACCTAGAGATGTGCATTGGGTATCAGACGCATGTGTACACCACTCAATAAGATGTCCTCGCGACAGAGATACAATCCCAACGGGACCTTTGACAAAGGTCGTAAAATACCTAACAACGATACGACATGAACTGGTTGTAATCGTTGAAGTTAAAAGTACGAATACTGTCAGTACCACTTTGAGGTGTTGCCGAAGTGAGACGCTCCATTGGGAGTACCGACGGTTTCCCCTGTACAAAGCACGGGCACTGTTACCTGATAGTGCATGTATGCCCGCTTGATTGAATGAGTGGAAGAGATGGGTATCCAACATCTAGCCAGATGTGTGGCACTCCATGAATAAATACACGAGGAATGTTCATCGCATCATGTTCAGATGGAGTGAATGCCGTAAACGATAATTGTGTATGTGAACGAATGGTGCGCCTTTCTCATTTTTGATACCAAGTGCTGTGTTGGCATGATTCCGAAGGGCCGATGTAAACATGGGTGCAGCCAAACTGAACCGTTGTATTAGCTTCGCGTGTCTTTTGAGGTATGCCATTCTGGCTTTGGGTGTAACGATAAACCCGATGGTCTAACTAATGTTTCCTATGCTCATCCCACGTAGCCTCTAGAGATCTACTCTACTCCAGCAAGGCGCCACACTCTCGCCTCTCCTCTAAGGTACTGAAAGTAGTGGTCACAGGTGTGAGCCTGCTGCCGCTCAAGCGATGACGATGAAGAACCGCAAATTGGAATTGCCAGATAGACTCGACTCACTTCGTTACTTCAAGTACCACGCACATCGCTCATGACACGACTAGGTTGGCATACATGCCCATGAGAAGAAGGCCTTACCACTTTAGGATACACTACTCAATGTCTCAGTGGTATCCAGAATATTCTGCGACCTGCGACACGGTTAGTACTCATCCACTAACAACTCTTCTGTGACGCTAACCGGCAACCACGTGAAATTCCTGCTACGACGAGGAGGCATCCCACTCATATGCCATGGGTTAAAACCAGGTCTCCTCTCTTGTCGCAGTTCGTAGTTGCTGGACCAGCCTAGCGAATCTTTTCCGTCGCCCGCGTCTCTGGTTACAGCTACACTTCCATTGCACCCATCTCTATGCAACACTTAACCGATGAATTCTGCTCTCAGTTCGTCATGTCCTTGACTTTCAGTAAGACATGGAAAGCTTCCGAACCATCGTTCTGCTGGAGGGAAAATTTGTTATCATTGGGTCATAAGAACGGTTCGTCGCGACTCATGGAATGCCTACCCGAGACCGGCACGAAGACTGTTAGGAAGAGTTGGGTTGTTGTGATCTAAAAGGCAACCGGGCAACAAGACCTGGACCCGTGCTCTTTCACAGTCATAGATCAGTGTCCTGACAGCAAAGCTCTTTTAGCAGAGAAAAGAGGGACATGGACTTGCCAGCCGGGACGACCATGCTATATTGAATATCGGCGATTCTAGGACAATAAAACCCGGAAATTCGTTGCCCTCTAGCTCTAGAGCCCCTGCGAACTGGGTTCCTACTAGCTATTTCAGTCTTTAATCCTGGACTTCAACTGGTGACCTAATTACTCCAACTTTTACGGACCTTTTTCAAACTGAACAAGCTAGCAAGAAGAGTAGTCTGCGCCGCCTCATGCGCAAACAGAGGAAGAGGGAGTTGGTCCAGTCCTGAACCAGGCAGTCTATCGTGTTTGTTAGCTTCTAAATCTATAATGATTTGGAGTGATACCATATCAGATTGCGAAGGCAAGTGACCCTCTATCGTCAACACCTGTGGCGACAGTAGTGTTAAAATGGTACTACCTTGGTACTACGTAATATTTATTCAACGCACTGGTGAGAGGTCAAAACACTTCCAAGAGTTCTTTTTGAAGTTGGACGCAGGTGCCATCTATACCGCTACCGGAGTCACAACTACTGTACTTTCGAACTTTGGCTTCATCTCTTTCGCACAACAATGAGGAGGTGCTCCATGGCATTGGGCCAAAGACAAGTTTCTTATCCTTCATAACGGGATCAACACACGATGCTGGATTCAAGAGGTATACTGTTCGGAGACGAGAAGAAGGAGGATGGTCAGCAGCCTTTCATCTCAGATGGCGGTCTGAAGGCGACCATATCGAAGATGGTGGTGCGCAAAAAGCTGGCAAAGCAGCGGCACTTGGTGATCGAGAAAGGAATCAATCCAGAGTACCTGGAATCCCTGTTTCCTACGCTGTTGGAACTCTTTGAGCCTCAGATTGTGAATGTAAGTTTGAGGGTACAGTTTGAAACGCAAACCATGTTGGATATGAGCCTCACAATTAGCCTTTTTCGCTTTTGTATCAGTATAATGGAGGCATTGCAAAGGTGAAGGAGTGGAAGATAAGCTGCTACCTGGAAGTTATGAGCGGTGGTATTCCATGCACCAATCCGAACTTAGAACTTCTCAGTGCCTTCACGCCACTTCTGGATACTTGCAATGACCTATTCAAGCATTGGTATCGGCAACAGCACGCGTGCAATCGGCCCTTAAAAATGAACAAAGAGCTGAATGTCAAGCGGCTCATGACTTTCGTGACTCGATATACTCCCAACCCGGGAGAGCAAGCTCTGTTGAAGCATGTGGACGGTGCTGGAAAAGTTGACGGAAGTATTGTGGTAGCGCTTCCCGTGGATCGGTGGTCTGGGTCGAACAATGCCTTTGAAGGTGGTGGTCTAACCTTTTGGGATGGCAAAGACAATGGACGACCACGTGAGATTCACTACGATACGAGATCCGGAGATCTAGCCTTCATTGACCGTGCAGTGTGGCATCAAGCAGACCCCATTACAAAGGGAACACGCTGGGCCCTGGTAATCTTTTATGAAGTTTCCAACGAGTGAATCGATTGATTGTCTGAAGTTTCGAATAGATCCGTCTATTGATCTGCTCATGTGGTGATTTTATCAGCCTAGTTGTTACCAACAGCTGCACCTCCGATCTACCACAAATCACCACAAGGGATAAGTAAGGACAACAAAGTAGTTCTCGATCCCATCTAACCAATCTTAATATATTATCTAGAATCGAGTGACATAGTCCAACTCGATTGATACGGACCAACACTTTGTGGAGGATGCGCATCTCGAATCTTCTACTCAACAATCTCGATGGCCTCGTTGAGCTTAAAGTCGGACTTTTGACGTGGCTTGTAGGCTCGCAACTTAGCTTCGTAGTCTGCTCGCTTTTGCTTCTTCTCCTCGTATTCCGATTTCTCAAACGCCTTTCGGGCCTCATCATCTTCTTCAGTCCCGTCGCCACTGCACAAGAACAATCAGGGTTAGGTCAGCCCTATATGTAGGTAAAAATCAATCACACATACTAAGAAACTCACAACATTAGGCCCATTCCACAGCACGCAAAGAGGCCAGGCGCATCCTCGCTGACTGCACCGCGGGCACGACGGGCACGTCGACGACGGTTCTTGTTACGCATTGCTGCGGTTTCGATGCCTTCCTCTTGCAAATCGTCCATAACTTTGTTACGACGGAATACTGACTGGACCTTGATTGCTGCGGCAGTTTCCTACGGTGGAACAACAACGGTTAGTGCCAATGAGATTATTTGAAGCATGACTAAATCAAATTGTGAACAGATATATGTTCAACCCTCATGCATATAGACATGCAAACAATTTTTAACCGTCATTCACCAGTAACAGGTCCAAATTTTTGTCGTCGGGCGCGCGAAATCATGATTTAACCATCAACCAACAGCATCTCTTCTGCATCGACGCATTCGAAACAATCCAAGTACTTACAATATCAATCCAATCATAGCGAGGTGGTCCAGAGAATGCTGCGTCGCGAGCTGTCGGTGCGGCATCCAAAATCACAGATTTTCTCTCAATTTTTCTGCCATTTCGAACCGAGACTCGGTTGCTGTTACGCACGTCCGAGGGCTTTCCCAATTTACTCTTGGACGAAATCACTGGAGCACCATCACGAGTGATGGATTGCCCAGGAGGTAGATTCTTGGAAGGAGAAGGAGCACGAGACTCCTCCGCCAGGACAGGTTCGACATCTTTCTGTGCTTCCTTAGTGGACTTTCCTTCCTTCTTGTTACGACGAAGACGGCTGATGAGCCCCTTCTTCTCCGATTTCGTCTCCTTCTCTCGAACGGGCTCCTTTTCTCGAACGGCCTCCATTGTTGTTGCTATCAAATGATGAGAAGTGGAAAGAGAGGAGTATCGATGGCGTTGTATTGTGTGTGGTAGTCGGGATCACTATTGTGATTGAGATTCAATTAGGCGAGCGTTAATCGTCCCGGTTGGAGTCTTGTGTACGTGGTGTTCATACGTTTGCTACATACGACAAGTTGCAGTAAAAATGCAGTATTAGATTGGCCGCTCCAACTCGCCAACTCGACGCTGGCGCCCGTGCACGCGCTACATTTTCTACGCTACTGCTACGCAAACCACATATAACGAAAGTACTGTATACTGTCCGTGCCGGTGCAGTGATAAAAGAGAACTTAGCTAGCATTGCTAGGAGCTGATTGATTGATTCTCTGCGTTAGCTCAGTCTTAACTAGCAAACTGAGCTAATTATTGGATTGAGCTTAATCTCTGCCTGCCCCAGTAGAGTATCCATGGAGAGAGAGGGCCGGCCCAATACATGTGCACATTTTTAGCATACTCAAGTTTTTGCAACGAATCCTGGCCAAAAATTGAGAAGTATGGCAGGAGTAGGTGCGCTCAAACCCACAGAGCTTCTGCAGGTAGACTAGTTGTTCGAATCGTTTACGTGGGCGTATGAGAGGTGAGACTACGGAGCTTACTCGTGTCTGCAGGCAGCTCCTAGTCCTATGGAACTTGACTCCGAGAGAAGTTCTGGGGTCTCGATCAGCTATTGTGACAAAGCTAGAGGAGAGCAGCAAAGAATTCTACGACCAAGTTATTCTATCTATTTTGTCTGTCCTCAGCTCTACCGTTGGTCCGGATATCATCATTGTCGACTTTTTCCCCACCACGTAGTCGCGTAAACAGAATATCGGAGTCTTGAGTTCGGTTGCGGCTCGCCATTGCATCAAAGATAAAGGAGAGAGGTCCTCGGAGTTCGATATCCTGTTCCCCAGCACAAGAGTTGCAAGTTTCTGGGCAGACCGAGAATGCATCGTGACCCTCTACGCAAACGAGCGACTTTATGACTGGTCGCGCCTGGAGCCATTTGCATCCGCGGGCTTCGGGTTGCGTTTCACCTTCGAGAAACACAAGGAAGGCTACATTGTCGACATCTCTACACCCATCGTCGCACTTGCCACAAGTTTCTTCGCAGATATTGTAAGCATCCGAGCCGGGAACACAGTACTGATCAATATCTTCTTGGGCCTGACCCTTAAGCCAAGTACAATCACGATTGCTGCGCCCTCTCCCTCGACTGCCAAATGAGCTACTGATGGTGAATGTACGACCAATAAAGTCGTCGCAGATACCAGCTCCGCGGTCGCCATCTGGCTGGACTATCGTGAAGTTGACATCCGAGTCAGGAGGAACAAACTCACCGGGATCTGGATTGGATGTAAGACGACTCTCGTGAGTAGGTGCTGCAGATCCCGATGGAGGTGACGATGGGACTTCGTTCGACGGGATCGCTGACCCAGACGGCTCTTCTGTTGCAATTGCCGGAGCAGCCGTGCCTACCATAACAGGAGATACAGTGAGTTCTCTCGACACTGGAGCAGCTACTGGAGCGAGACTGTTCGGTGCAGCTGAGGTGGGAAGACCTTCTGGATCAGGTGAAACTGTGACCGGAGCAATGGAAATAGGGGCATCTGTGATTCGAGCCACAGGACCGGAAACTGGAGCAACTGTGTTGGGTGCCTCTGTTGTGGGACCATCTGCCACTGGAGTGAGTGAAGCTACAGGATCGGAAACTGGAGCAACTGTGTTGGGTGCCTCTGTTGTGGGACCATCAGCCACTGGAGCGAGTGAAGCTACAGGACCGGAAACTGGTGCAACTGTGTTGGGTGCCGTAGTTGTGGGACCATCTACCACTGGAGCGAGTGAAGCTACAGGACCGGAAACTGGAGCAACTGTGTTGGGCGCCGCAGCTACAGGACCGGAAACTGGAGCAACTGTGTTGGGTGCCGCAGTTGTGGGACCATCTCCCACTGGAGCGAGTGAAGCTACAGGACCGGAAACTGGAGCAACTGTGTTGGGTGCCGTTGTTGTGGGACCATCCACCACTGGAGCGAGTGAAGCTACAGGACTGGAAACTGGAGCAGGTGTGACGGGTGCCGCTGTTGTGGGACCATCTGCCACTGGAGCGAGTGAAGCCACAGGGCTGGAAACTGGAGCAGGTGTGACGGGTGCCGCTGTTGTGGGACCATCCGCCACTGGAGCCACAGCACCGGAAACTGGAGCAGATACGGCAGGAGGATCTGTCGGGGCTGATATGGCACCATCTGCCGCCGCTGGTGCAGCCGATATAGGTGCCGATGTTAAGGCAGCATCCTCTACTGGAGCAGCCGTTACGGGTGCTGCTGATATGGGAGCATCCGCCGCTGGCGCTGCCGTTATGGGTGCCTCTGATATGGGAGCAGCCTCCACTGGTGCCGCTGTTACTGGTGACGCCGTTACGGGAACAGATGTTGCAGGTGCCGCCGTTTCAGGCGCCCCTGTTACGGGAGAAGATGTGGCAGGTGCCCCTGTTACGGGAGAAGATGTTACAGGCGCCGCCGCTACGGGAGCCTCTGATACTGGAGCATTTGTCACTGGTGCCGGTGTTATGGGTGCTGGTGCTACAGGTGCCGGCGTTACGGGTGCCGGCGTTACGGGTGCCGGTGTCGCCGCCACTGGTGCCAATGCTTCGCTAAAGACTCCGTTCTTACAGAGATCCGATAGCTCACAAATGTTGGTGTCCAACCACTCTTCTACCGAAGACAGTCTAGCGTACACTCCAGGGAATTGTTCCCTGTAAAAAGACAGTGAGTCAGTCTCACAAAGTAACAAGTAAGTCAAACAAGAAGCATCACCAACCGACAACGTACCTAGCACATCCCAAGCCAAAGCTCACGACTCCAAGTTGCACTCCATCCGCCGACAATATGGGAGAACCTGACATGAGCAAGATTTGGTGAGCCATCGGTCATTCTCGCTTGTAGCCCCCGATAGATACATGTCCCAGAGGTAACCCAGTCAAAACCTCTCTACTTACCTGAATCTCCCTGACAAGCATCCTTGCCTGGTGTTTGCGCACAAAACATGATTTCACTTCGCACAATGTTGAGACCCACCGCAGAGTAGGCCGAGAAGCAGTCGTTCATATTGACAGCGCTGACTTCCACCTCTTGCAGAAGGTTCGGGAACTGACCTCCTAGTTCGGAGAGTGTCCCTAGTCCAATGACTGTTACTTGGTCTCCAACACCAGGAAGGTTAGAGTCGCGATTCCATCGAACCGGCGCAATCACAGCATTCGGTACAGGAGATTCTAGTTTCAGAAGCATGAAATCAAAGGCAAATGTGTTGATATCGAAATCTGGATGCTTGAGCTTGACCGTCGTGTCCATTCGGATCTCAGCTTGATTGGTGGTAATAATGGGGCTGGTAAACCCATTCACAGCAGCTGTAAAGGTATCATCAAAGGTAGTGTCACAATGTGCCGCTGTCAGCACGACATCAGGGGCGACTAAACTACCTCCGCAAGTAGAAGAACCCTTAATACCTCGTAATCGTACGAAAAATGGGTACTCGCCAAGGTCTGCATCCTGGCCACCGACAATGCGTTGCACGGAATTGTTCAAGTCCTCTTGTTGTTGAATAGCAAAGCCTTCCTCTACTTCCAGTGCTAGGGAGGGGTCAACGTCGCGAGGAAGGTAAAGCGCCGAGGAAGCGCCAGCCGCGGTTGCTGCGAGCATCACGAATAAACAACACGTTGTGGTCATTTGATGCCGTTGTCGCTTTCGTTGCACCATTCTGTTCAGAGTTAAACTCGCTCACGATTTTTTCTTCGCTAATCAAGCGTCGTCAATGGCTCCGTGGGTTGTGAAGCTCAAAGCGGGAACCTCGAGAGTTGGAGGGAGGAAGGGTTGGTGACCAACAATTGCTCTAACTAAATGGTTATGCCTTTGCGCCTCGACCAAAAATGATATTACAGGGGTCACGGATGTCTTCGTACTTCACAATTTTACTTAGGCGCAAAATCGGGCCCAATAATTGAACAATTTGTGTATGACTGTTTTACGTAGAGTCGTTGTACACTGGATCACACGGCGGTTCAAGAGGTTACTGGACTAGACAATACA
>JAVCKV010575390.1:0-31976 GCA_032274145.1 Herpochondria borealis | reverse complement strand
ACCTACACTTGCGATGGTTTTTTTCCAGGTACGCTTATCATAGACGCCATCGATTCTCGCTTTGGCATTCACATTTTAGACTTTGATAATTGTTCTATCGATAGAACATCATTTTTTGGTGGAATGTCTATCGTAGGGACAGACATCGGTGGCTACAACGCTAGTTACGATGATCTTGAAATTTTTGACTCGAATATTATGTACCTTAGTGGGAATGTCAGTCTTTCAATTGGGCGCGCCGTAAATTTTATGAGCCTTACTTATACTGACTTTGACTACTACATCGAAGGTAACCCAGTTGGTGATTTAGAGTTTGAGCTGGATACGGCAGTCGTCATGAATCAGGTGGTAACCGATAATATTTTCGGTGATGTTCGAAACACCCTTACATCCAACTTTTCCGTGACGGCACCTTGGACACGGGGCGAACGTCTGGAAGTTACTACCACGGAGCAATTTACTGGTGCAGATTTAGGTGCCGGTGATTATCTAACCGGCGAGATGGCGGTGTTATCGCCAACGGGCGATGGCGCGTTTATTAGTACAGCGACAGGTGAGGCGCAGACTTGGTCAGTCGATGTCTTTACCGGTGCTAATGATTTTAACGTGACCGGACGTTGGGTCGACACCGGAAAGTTGCCTTGTTTGTCAGTGACTCAGGGGGACAGTGCTTTGGAAGGCTGTGTTGTGCGTTAAATGTGTTTATCGGTTTTGATTAGTGCGTTAAGGTCGACGTTGGATAACTATGTTAGCGATGCGCTTTCGTCGCTTATGAGTTCAGGTTCAAATATGTCAAGCATGGCCGTGAACGAGGAGCCGTTAGCCGTGTGCGATTAACTCCTAGGGTTTTTATATATTCAAAGTCTAGGGTTTATTCTATATAAAGCTTAGCTAGTAACTGATAGCCTGACTCTTTGCGATAAGAGTGGCAAGAGTGAAATCATCACTGTTCAAAATAGTTGTTGTCATATTCCTCAACGCAACACTTGTACCTGTTTTACAGGCGCAACAACCGACTGCGATTAGTAGTTCTACTATATCTGAAAATACAAGTAGTCCAGCCAACATATCTCCGATTGGAGGGTCAACAAATAACTCGGCCTTCTGTCCCATTGACCCAGTATCGCCGGGTTCGTGCCCAGTATCATCTAGTTCTGATTCTACCTCCTTTTTTAACCAGCAACAGCCCAGTGGATTAACTGGCAATCCGATTAGTCTGTTCAACGGGAACAAGTATCAACTAGAGGTTGATTATGATTCTACAAGTACAGCTTTACAATTTCTCAGGCATTACAATAGCAACAACTCTGACTTAGTTTCAGCATTTGGTAACGGATGGACTGCGACAGTTGGCGCGAAAATTACTTCTGTTGGTGGAAATGGGTTCGATATTCTGCAAGGAAGCGGCGCCATCATGCAGTTCCGGAACAAAAAAACCACATTCGATGGTTCTACTCAATACCAGACAGCAAACCCGTCTAATGGTTATGTGGTTAGTAATGAGAATAGGACCTATTGGTATATTCCAGATGGCCGCAAGCTGAGTTTTATAGGATCGTTGCTGGTTCGTATTGATTTTCCTGGTAATCGTTACGTCACTCTTTTTTATGTAAATAAAAAAATCGCAGAAATGAAAGATGAAGCCGGTCGTGTAATGCAATTCGAGTTTTATCCTAATGATACTGGTCTAGCTGAATATGGAAAAGGAGAATTTTCATCGCAACCAGGTTATCTATCTAAACTGACTATGCCAGATGGTAAAACAATTTCGTATAAATATGATTCCCATCAGAACCTTTCAAAAGTTATCTACGATGACGAAACATCGCGGCAATATCATTTTGAAAATGAAGTCTATCCGACTCGTTTAACAGGTATTACCAATCGACTAGGAATTCGGTACGTTACCTGGACCTATGACGGTCATGGGCGTGCTGTTTCATCCTCCCACATCAACGGAGTCGAGAGCGTTGAGATAGATATTCAGCCTGCTGATGAGGAAGGTGGTATTGGGACAACCTATTTAACCAATAGCGAAGGTCTAGTGAGTACCTACAAGTGGCAAGTACACAGTGAAACTAATCAAATGCTACTGCTAAGTAGTGAAGGCCCGGGGTGCAGTACATGTCCCGAGCCAAATATGCGGTACAGCTACAATGAGAATTATCAAATAAATTCAGAAATCAAAAACGATGGTACTCAAACTCGATACAGCTACGATGTTGAAGGACGATTAACAGATATTTTTGATATTGACCGAAGTGGATTAGAATCACATCGACAACAGCTTGAGTACGCCGAGAATTCGTTTACACCCCGATCAAACAGTAAAATTAGTGTTAATCCTGCAGGTAGGCACGAAGTGGTAACGGAGTATAACGAGCAAATGTTGCCGACTTCGGTGACAGAAATCGGCTTCTCTCCAACACTCGAATCAATAAAACAGAATTCGTGGGGAGAAACAATCGACTACTCGCTTCTGGCCTTTGAATCGATACAGCGAACAACTCGATTTTTTTATTCAGAGGGTCGGTTGGAAAAAGTGGACGGTCCGCGCGAAGACGTAGAAGACGTAACGACGATGTCCTACGATTCCTTAGATCGACTCACCTCCATAACATTATCAACTGGGCAAACAGTTTCTGTCGGTGATTACGATGAGCATGGGCAACCACAATTATTCAAAATTGGCTCGCAAGAGCCGATGCACATCAGCTACGATGATAATAGAAACATTGAGTATGTAAAAAAAGGAGCGCACTCTGTAACGTACAAATACGATGTTGAAAACCGTTTAGTTAGCGTCACAGACACCTTTGGTCGGTCTACATTTATGTCTTATGATGATGCAGGCAGGCGGGTGCAATCGGTAGACCACCTAGGTCAGGTAATTGATATGGTAAGAGATAGTGAAAATCGCCTTACAAGCCAGTCAATGTATGGCATGGACGGAGAGCTAATTCGCTCTTTTAGTCGAGTCTATGATGCAAACGGAAGACTTCAATCAGGACAAGAGCAACTGCTCAACGACAGTACTGGAAATAGGATATCCAGTAACTCAGATTACAATTACGATGCTAGCGGTAACCTGAGCTCCTTAAGCAATGCTCAGGGACAACAAGCCGATTTAGAATTCGATGCTGTTGGTCGACTGCTAGACATTGCTCCACTTGGAATCAGCAGCTCTTCTATCGAGTATGACTCCAAAGGTCAAAATATTTCGTATACCGATGCGCGCGGAAATAGAACTATCTCATTGAAGGATGACTTTGGTCGCGTGGTTGCGCATATTAGTCCTGATACGGGATCCACAATGTACAGTTATGACGCTGCTGGCAATAGAACTTGGATGGTCAATTCAAACGGGCAGGCAACAGAATACAAATGGGATGCTGCGAACCGGCTTGTGGAAGAGTCAAGTCTGGATGGGTTGAGTGAATACGAGTATCACCCGAATAACGGTAGGTTAGTTCGGACCAGCAATGACACTACCGTCGAACACTTCACTTACAATGATAATGCCCAGCTTACTTCTCATCGTAGGTTAATTGATGCCAACACGTATACCACCACATATCAATATAACGAGTATGGCAGCGTAAAAACAAAGCATCTCCCTGACGGACAAATGCTGCGATACCACTACCACCAAAACGGTGTAAATGTGGGTACGTTGAAAGCAATCACCAGATCATCTTTGCTAGGCTTACTTGAGGAAACACTCCTAGGTGAAATCGATTTAGAGTGGCGAGATGGTAGTGCCGGCTATCTTGCCCACAATGGAGTGCGCACCGACTATCGCTTTGGCCCGAGTGGAACGCTAAGTTCAATTGATGTTGATACTACCCTGACGCTTGATTATACCTATGACGACAAAGGCAACATCGTCGGAATTAAAGAAGGCTCTCTCGATCAGCAATTTCATTATAGTGGGAACAAGCTCATAGAAGCCCACACGAAATTGGGTAGCTATCGATACGAGTACGATGCCTCATCGAATCGATCGGCCAGCCTAATTAATCGTTTTGATGGGTCGAGCAGCCAATCGGAATATGAATACGAAGAAAAAGGGATGGGAAATCAGCTGTTGGCTGCGCGCAACGTACTCTCTGGTGAGACCACAAACTATACCTATGATAGCGCGGGCGCTGCACGCAGTGCGGGGGAGGGCATAGCCTACGAATACAATGTCAAACAACGACCGATAAAGGTCTATAAAAACGGTGAGTTACTCGCCAGATACTGGTACAACAGTTTTGGAGAAAGAATCAAAAAAACAGTTCTCCGTGATGGTCAGGAATATACCACCCATTTTCTATTTGATGGCAGCGATCTGGCAGCTGAAATTGATCTAGTTAATGATTCGCAGTCGCAGTACTTGTATCTGGATAATCGACCCGTAGTCAAATTGGTAGATGAGGAAGTGTTAGCCCTGCATGTCGACCATAATGGCACACCTCGAAAAATGACCGATGATCAAGCCCAGCTGGTTTGGAGTGCCGATTACTCACCATTTGGTGAAGCATCAATTACGCTCTCGAATTCAACCTTGAATTTACGCATGCCTGGTCAATACGAGGATGCAGAAACTGGTACGCATTACAACTATAGGCGAAACTACGATCCTGCAACGGGTCGCTACACTACCAGTGACCCGATCGGCTTACGTGGCGGTAAAAACACGTATGTATATGCTGAAGCAAATCCAATTCGTTTTGTTGATCCATTGGGGCTTGAAGCCGAATTAACCATAGGGGTGGCTGTAGGGGTTGGTACTAGGTTGGCGTTGCAACTAGCAACTTTAGGCGCGTCTTTGTCGCCAGCCGGATGGGCTGTAGTTGGTGTAGCGACTCTGGCCACGCTTTACAGCGCGGCATCAGATATGTTTTCGGATGACGGTGTCGGTAAGCCTTCTGCTGCTGACTACAATGCGTTGCTAGCTGAACGCGACAAATTTAGACCTTGGGCTGAGCCGACACGTTTTCCGTGGGAAGATGGAAGTTGGCGAAGCTATTTTGAGTTACAAGCTTTACTGTTGGACTCTCAGCGGAGGTATGCGGGTAACTATGAATATATGCTGGCTAATCCCTCGGCACCATGCCCAGTGGGTGGTCAGGATTCCTCATTGTATTTGGACGCGCTTACGGCAATTGCAATAAGTGAAACTTCAAACGTCACACCGCAACAAATACAGGCCAATCAGCAGGAGATTGCTGAACTCGAAACCGAGATTGCGGAACTAAATGACCTCTTAGGTTTAGATGTAATAGGTGTTAGTAATGAATCAGATGCTGGTCTAACGCCTGAAGAAGTAGCCTTAAAGCAGCAACAATACGATATTATGAAAGGGTTGTCTGATCTGCAGTTTCCACCACCACCACCACCGGGAGATCCGCTCTTCTGCGCATGGCTAAGCGCACAACTACATTTAGTAAGAGCAATATTGAATAGATATAAGGCTTGGGATGCGAGATGGTATCCGGGCAGACACGCTACAAAAATATTGGAGCGTGAAAATCGATATCGAAGGCTAGTAGAGAAGCACCAAAGGAATTGTGCGTAACTGAGGGTATTAATCGTTAATATGTACGCGTTCGTTGATTACTTCAATGCGCGACAAAGAGATAACATGAAGATTGAAAATATAAGAGAAGAAATAGAAAACGCTTTTGATTTCGTAGTGAAGCCTGCGCATGGAGCTTTCTTAGTACGTCGCGACAACCGTTACGACTGTCAGCCTGTAACGGAAGCGTTGGATTCCTATAACGAAATGGAATTACCACCTCAAGCACTTCGCTATTTACATTCAGATTTGTCCTGTCTCTCTCCAAAAGGCTTTCGATGGGCACTTCCATCTTACTTACGATACTGCGTGTCAGACACAGCTTTACTTTATCGAGATGAGCTTTTGGAGACTGAATTCCTAATTTATCATCTGTCACACGAATCGGAGTATCGAGTGGGAGTTGTTCAGCAATTATCCATTTTGAACTCGCAACAAATTGCTTGTCTTATCAGTTTTGTTGTTTGGTGCAAAGAAGGTGATTGGGGTGAGTATTATTCTAATCACTTAACAAACGCACATGATTTTCTCAGCACTTTAAGGAAACCCTAGCCAAAGTGAAAGGCTCGTTAGTAAGGTTGAGCTATTGTGAGCGGCATTGGAAAAGTAGGAGATCTATTTCAATTATCAAAAGACTGTTACGGGTTTGTCGTTGCATCGTCCACTAATGAGTTTAATTTGGACGTTTACCCAAGCGAAATATGGGAAAATATAGATGCAGGCATGTTTCTAATCACCAACGAAATTGACCTTGTTCATTGTCCGTTTGACGATGAAGAATTGTGCTTTGTTCGTAATTATCGCAGCGATATGAGTAAAGTTGAACTTGAAGCGCTTCTAGAGATACTTTGCCCCAGAGGTTATAATTGAAGCGTTAAGATAAAAAATTATTCTATATCTGGATAAAGAGTAAGTGTCATGCAAACACCAATCTCGGCAAGCTTCGTTATTGAATCATTCGAGATAAATTCATGGTAACTATTGGGGCTACTGCCGCATTGAAATCCGACATCGATCTGTTTTTTTTCAGCCTCATTCCATAGTCTTTTTGACGCAGCGCTAAGAGACGTCACCAGTGTATAGTACTCTTGTATTATTTCGTTAATACCGAAACAACCTGTTTCGAATGAGCCGTGGAAAACGCCATCGGTCTCATCCAGTCTTTGTACTGATACTCGGGAACCCCATTCGGCAACAATACTGTCTATGTTGCGGTGCGATTTTATGTCTAAATCGATGTTGAGAAATTCAATTTCATTCATTGCAGTATTTTGTTCGTTTAATCTTTGAGAGCAATGGTACTAAATCGGTGTGAAGATTGAAAGTTTGAGAGAAGAAATAGGAAACGCTTTTAATTTCGTAGCGAAACCTGCGCATGGAGCTTTCTTAGTACGTCGCGACAACCGCTACGAATGTCAGCATGTAACAGAAGCGTTGGATTCCTATAACGAAATGGAATTACCACCCCAAGCGCTTCGCTATTTACATTCAGATTTATCCTGTCTCTCTCCAATCGGCTTTCGATGGGTGCTTCCTTCTTACTTACGCTATTGTGTGTCGGACACAGCGCTACTTTATAGAGATGAGCTTTTGGAGACTGAACTTCTAATTTATCATCTTTCGCACGAATTAGAGTATCAAGCGGAAGTTACTCAGCAATTAACTATTCTGAATTCGCAACAAATTGATTGTCTTATCAGTTTTTTTGGTTTGTGCAAAGAAGGTGAGTGGGGTGAATATTATTCTGATCGCTTGTCTAAGGCACAGGATTTTCTGGTGACTTTGAGGAAGCCTTAACCATAGTGAACGATTTGACAGGGTAGTGTTGAGTGATTATGAGCGGTATAGGAAAAGTAGGGGATTTATTTCAATTATCGAAAGACTGCTATGGACTTGTTGTTGCATCGTCCACTGATGAGTTTAATTTGGACGTTTACCCAAACGAATTATGGGAAAATATAGATGAAGGCCTATTTTTAATGACCAATGAAATTGGCCTTGTTCATTATCCTATTGATGATGAAGATATGCGCTTTGTTAGTAATTATCGTAGTTTTATGAATGAAGGCATGAGTAAAGTTGAAGTCGAAGCGCTTTTAAAACGCTTGCTGAAAGTTAATGCTCTTAATTGAACTCGTGGAAACAAGAAAAATAAAATCAGCTAGGACATCATCCGATAGTTACCCACTCTGTGGGTAACGTGGTGCCGATGCCAGCGGGTTCTTAATCAAACAAAGCCAACGTCTCCTCAACCGACAACGAAGTCAACGACGCACCATCGCCACTTTCAATCATCGCATCAGCAAGTTCCTGCTTGCGCTGTTGCATCGACACAATACGTTGCTCGACTGTGTTGGTGGCGACAAGCTTGTAGACGAACACCGGTTTGTCCTGACCAATTCGATGTGCACGCGCGCTGGCCTGTGCTTCAGCGGCAGGATTCCACCAAGGGTCATAGTGAATCACGGTATCGGCTGCGGTCAGATTTAACCCGGTGCCGCCAGCTTTAAGACTAATCAGAAACAGCGGCACATCCCCTCGTTGAAACGCATCGATAACTTCATCGCGTTTGCGCGTCCGACCGGTGAGTTTGACCCAGCGGTGATTGCGCGCTTTGAGTTCACGTTCGAGGATGTCAAGCATTGAGGTAAAGGAGGAGAACACGAGAATCCGTCTGCCCTCGGCGATTAATTCGTCGATCATGTCGAGTACTAAAGTGGTCTTGGCTGAGTCCGTGGCCCGTTTTGCGCTGTCGAGTTTCACAAGCTCTGGATGACAACAGCATTGGCGTAATTTCAGCAATGCGTCAAGCACGGTGACATGGCTTTGTGCAAGCCCTTTGGATTGCAGTGCTTTGCGCACGCGCTTTTGCATCGAGGCGCGAATGCTTTCGTAGAGTTTTGCCTGTGCCGTGCCGAGGTGCACCTCTCTTAGCATCTCAGTCATTGGTGGTAGGTCAATTGCGACATCTTCTTTTCGGCGCCGAAGTAAGAATGGTTTTACGGCTGCCGCTAATCGTTGTTGGCGCTCAGTGTTACCATGTCGTTCGATGGGATTTCGGTAGTGAGTGTTAAAGCGTCTTGCATCGCCCAGTAAGTCTGGCATCAGGAAGTCGAATTGCGACCACAGTTCGCCTAAGTGGTTTTCGAGCGGCGTGCCAGACAGGCAGAGCCGTCGTTCTATCGGTAGTGATTTGATCGCACGAGTGGTTTTGGCGAGTGGGTTACGAATCTGTTGCGCCTCGTCGAGTACCAACATATCGAAGCCGTGGGCAGCGAGCAGTTCGTTATCGCGTAATGCAAGACCATAGCTGGTGATGATCAGGTGTGCTGGTGGATCGATTGCGTCTAGCGGGTTCTCGTGGCGCTCCATGCCATGCCAAATCCGCACCTTCAAGCGTGGTGTAAATTTCTCGGCCTCACGTGCCCAGTTCAGCAGCAAGCTGGTTGGTACTACAATTAATACAGGCCCTTTCAAACGCCGACTTTGACGCAGCCAAAGAATGTGCGCAAGAGTCTGCAAGGTTTTTCCAAGACCCATGTCATCGGCGAGGATGCCACACACGTTGCAGCTTGCCAATGCATTTAGCCAGCCAAGTCCGGCGCGTTGGTAAGGACGCAGCGTGGCTTTTAGCCCACGTGGAAGTGGTGTTTGATCGAATTCTGTAGTATCGACGTTAGCCAGTTCTCGCAGTTGTTTCGCAAACTTAAAAGGGTCGGGTGTTCCGCGCCATGCAGTGTCGATTCCTTCCTCAATTAACGCATCATCGAGATTTTGCAGTGCCAAAGCTCGCATGCGTGACAGGCGCACCTTGCCGTCTTTATTGGCTGCTGTGCCGAGTTCATGCAGCACATCTGCAACGGGACGAACTAAAGCTGCGTCGACTTGAATGAATCGTCCGTTGGTCGTTTCCGCGAACAGGGGCTCGTCACCACCGCCGCGTTCAATGTATGTCGCGACCAGCGGCATCAAATCATAGCGCTCGCCATCGAGCTCGAAGCCTAGTGATAGATCAAACCAACCAGGGCTTGCATCCTTGGCATGTTCAACCAGTCCATCGAAATTGCTGGGACGCAGTGGTTCGACATGGGCCGGTGGCAATACCACCAGTTCCCAATCATCGCGTTCGAATTCGCTGCGCTTTTGCACTAACTGAAGGTAGGTGCTGAAGCGCTCTGAAGGCGTGTCCCCAGCGGCTTCGAAAGTCGGCTCGAGTTCGCCGGTTTCCATTTGCAAATTCGGCAGCATGCCGGGTAGCCGTTCTATGGCTTCAAAAAAGCAAAGGGTTTCAAGTTCGTAGTCGCGTCTGATTCGAACGGTTTCGCCCAGTTCGTTAATGGCACGAGTTATTGTTGCGCCTTCAGCGAGCTTGCATGGCAGTTCGACCGTGTCGTAGCGCATCAGTAGCGCAAGTTCCCAGCTATCGACGTGCGGATTGTTATCCGGTGAATGCAGCAGCAGAACAGGTGAGGGCTGAACGTCGATCAAAGGTGCTAGCTCGACCGGTGGCAATGGCAACAGTTGGGCTGCACTAGGTTTGCTGGTCAGTGAATTTGTTTGTACGCCGGTCAGTGAATTGATTTGTACATTGGCCTGCGAATTAGTTTGCCATTCAGTTAGGTCTTGAAGTTGTGATTCGGACATCGCGGGCGCTTCGAGCAGCAAGGCTAGCTGAGTGCCGGAAAGCTGTGTGTCGATCGGTCCAGCTGTAATACTGACCGGATCGATCCACCAGGGTTGATCGGTATTCACGACCCAGCAGTGTTCAAGTCCTGTGAGGGTCGGAACCATCCGGAGGCTGCCGCTAGACTCTGGTTGCCAGTCGATGGACAAAGCGCGCAATGGACCTAGCGTTAGCGGTTGGCGACGATCGGTCTGCAGAAAACAGCGACCGGTATTAATGCTGAGTTCCAACATCAACTTGCCGAAGTGCCCCTTCAGTTCATAACGGCCCGTATCGCGGGTATATCGCCCTTGATCAGCCTGCAGACGAGCTGATCCCAGAGCCTGTATGTCTTTATCCATCGAGGTCAATTGCAGTGAATAACTGGTAAAGCTATGTTCTGTCTCGGCACGGCGCCCCTTGTTGAACTGACCGGCGGCGGTGCGGGGCGCATCCAGTAAGGTCACTGAAACACCGACGCCCCAGTGGCCGCTGCGCTTTTGCGGGCTCAACGAATAGATACGCGAACGCTGCTGATTCCATGATCTGTCGGTAGAGTCTTCGGTTGCCGATTCGGTTTGGGTCGCCTGCCATCGCTCCCACCATTGTCTGGCTTCGATCGCTGATGGGTCGGCTGAAAAAAGCTTCTCTTGTGGGTCACCTAACGCGATCTTAGTACGACTATTCCCGTGACGGCCTTTAGCTAATGTCGAACGATGTGCAAGTACTGTCGCAACGGCGTGTTTGCAATTAAACCCTACTGGACAGCTGCACCAAGCTTTTATAGGTTCATCTGATTTGTCGAGAAGAACGCTCACCTCGTAGGGCCATGCTTGTGTCCCTTGTACTTGCGCGTTTAGTTGATTTTTTTTGCGATCAACGCTTATGTGAATAACCGCCCCAGCTTGGAATAGTGAGCGACCTCGTTGCACAGAACGCGAATCAAATTGCTTCTCGAGTGGGTTCACTGCAAGTTCACCAAAGTGTTTGTGTAGTTTTTTGACAATGGTCTAGCGTAAAATTGTGTTGTGCTTGGATTTTGATGCTAGCACAGTCACCATCACTGCCTCAGTGATCCTGATATCTGAATACCATTACTCAGATTTGGAGAAGGTAGGTGAATTCACGCAGCTTCCTGCGCCATTTGTTCCAAATCAATTTGTAGGTTTATGCCCATTAAAAATGATACCTCCGAGGAGGTGTTCCAAACAGTCTATGTTCACCCATTGCACGTCGCCAATAAGCCACGAACCGTTTCTCAGGTGGCGGTGTATTATGGGTGACGGCAATCTAAAACCCAGTGCGGCGAATGTCGAGCTGTTACTTGAAAATAGTGAAACTAACTAATGCATCAATCCAATCGACTGGCAGAAAATCATCGTTCCATTGCATTGGATGAAAGCAAGCGGCATTTCGTTTTCGGTGATATCCATGGTCGCTATGCCACGTTTCAAGGTTTGCTCAAAACGATTAACTATGACTCATCAACGGATGTGATCTATTCAGTGGGTGACTTGATTGACCGGGGGCCTGATTCTGCATCGGTCGTTGAATTTTTCCAGCAAACTCATTGTCATGTGGTGTTGGGTAATCATGAGCAGATGGTGATTAATCAGCGCGACTGGGAAGCTATCTGGAAGAGTTCAAGGGGTGGTGGTGCGGCTACCTTAGACTCTCTTAAAAAACACGATCATGGCATGGAGTGGTTGTTGCGTTTTTGTTCTGGCTTACCTATCTGTTTGGATGTTGGCGATGAAACGCAAGCGGCTTCCTTTCGCTTGATTCATGCTGAATGCCCATTGGATTGGACGGAAACAGAGCTGATGAATTATCTAAGCGTCACCGCTCGAAAAAAAGTCGCTGAAGATCGACTTTTGTGGGGTCGCACCGATATCTCTAATGTCTACAACCATCTGAAGTCTGGCAATCGCGGTAGTGTTTTCGTCGCTGATAACCGGTCTTCCAGGGCAGTTTTTTGTGGGCACACGCCCTTACTCGATGTGACTAGCGCGCATAGTGTTCATTGGATTGATACATTTGCCGGTGGGGTAATGACCTGTGTGGATCCGTTGAGTATGCAAGTGTTCGAGCATCCTATTGTTGATAGCGACCAGACTTTTGATGAGCAGGGTTAATGTCGAATACCAAGCGGCGGCCAGTAAAAATATCACTGGCCGCCGTAAGATTTAGTATGTGAAACTTACGCCTTGGGATGATGCATTTGAAGCGCATTTTAATGAGCGTCTGATGACCAAGGTCCTCCGGCCGCGAGTGAAATCTATTACAACCGTATATTTGTTGATTTCCGTGGTTGGTACACCGCCCGCGCCACCATTCTCAGTGGCCCACCAGTCTGGGCTGCATTAAACGGATAGCAAGTAATTAAAACCAATCCCGGCGTATCGGTCGCAATCGCAAGACTCGCCTTCGATGCATCCACTATTTGTTTATCCAATAACTTATAGCGATGGGTTGTTCCATCCAGAGCTTGTAGCTCTATCGGGCTATCAACGGCCATGTGCTCAAGAAAGGCTAAATGCGTGTCTCGATGACCTCCTATAGCCAACGACTCTGTTCGTGCCTTGAGCGGGTTACCAGCCACCAATCCAGGCCCGAACGCCATTGCCTCGCCGGAGGCGTCGCTTAACACAACAAACGATGTGTTGATACTTGGTAGGCTTAGCCGAGCGGTTGTGTTCACATCAGCCCAGCTCCATGGTTTTGCGCCAACGCCACTTTCAATAGACGTGTGCCAAGCGTGTTGCAAGAGCTGTTGTGCCAGCAGCGCTTTTGCGCTGATATAAAATGACGCACTGGACATAACAACGGCCGATAGTATCGATGAAGATGCACCGATCATCAAGGCGCGACTCAACACTAACTGGCGGCACGGCTTAGGGCGATTCATAAGACGTGTTTCCGGAATCGTCTTGCCAGTAGCAGTCCACTGGTGCCGAATAGTCCGAGTAGGGCGCTAAGCATAAGCAATGTATCGGTTCCTGCGGCACCTTGTGGTATGCGCACCTTTAACATGTCGTTGCCAGCTGGGATGAGATTGGCGACCTGTTGCAATGGCATGCGTTCCGTCGCAGGCTTTACTGGTTCAGCCTCCACAGCAACAAAGCTGGTGTACTTGGTTTGTAAGCCGACCGCCAGAGCAAGTTGTGTAATCACGCCCTTATGCATATCTTTGTCGGCAGCATAGCGTTGCTCATCCAGCAAAGAATTTACTTTGGCTTTTGCCCAGTGCATGGCAACCGAGGGTGCACTGTTAGACTCAGGCGCGAATGTCTCCTGCGGGCTATCGAGTGGAACTTCCTGGCGCCAGCGTGAATTGGCGAGCTGACCGGTGACGATAAAAGCGTCGACATCGTTATCTATTTTGGCTACCAGCATCAAAGGTGCATTGGCATATAAGTCGGGTATCGGTTTTGGGTAGAGCTCGAATTGCCCGTTCGATGCCTGTATGCCAATACTGGTCAGTACCGGTGTCGATAAGTTATCCAGCAGTTGCGTTAATGGCCCAGCAACGTCGTGTTCGTTCTGAATACTTAACGCCACACCGCGCCCGGCTTTTGCGGCTTCCTCCAGAAACCAGCTATTGGGGGCCGAGCCTATGCCCACGGTGAACAAACGGCTGGAGCCGAGGTCTTGTTTGATGGTGTTCAGTAACAAATCTTCATTACCCATACTGCCATCGGTCATGAAAACCACTTGTTTCAGGCGTTGTGAGTCTGGGTAGTCGTCGTTGTTGCTCGCATGGTTTTGTTGCAGCGCGAAATTTAACGCACCGCTCATTTCGGTGCCGCCGTCGGCGTGAAGACTATTAATGAATTGCCTTGCTTTGCTAATACTGCTATCGCTTACCTCACGAGATGCATTGAACAGTGGATAGGTCTGATCATCGAACGCAACAATGTTAAAGCTATCTTGATTGCTTAAACTGTCTAAGGCGAAATGCAACGCTTCTTTAGCTGCCCGCATTGAAACACCAGCCATTGAGCCTGACTTATCAATAATCAGAATTAGCTCGCGTGCAGCTACGGCAGTTTGTTCTATCTTGCTGGGTGGTGTTAGCAGTATTTGTGCGTAGCGTTGTCCGTCATGCGTGCTTACGTAAGTGTAAGTTTGTTCTGTATCGCCCAACGCAAACGGCCACTGTAAAATTAAATCTCGATCCATCGGTACATCGTTTAGTGCCACGTGATCTTGTGCGGTTTGCAGTGTGTGTGTGCTACTGCGCACGACGGCGTAGTCGGCAAGCGGGGCAATGCTGGCATAGAAATTCAGTCTCGGACCTCGCTGCTCGCTGGTGTTAGTGAACACACTGGCAAGGCTCGATGCATCCGTTGTTTGCGCGTTGGTGTAGCGTGGCGTTAATGTCGTCGGAAACGTTAACTGCATAGCTCCATCGACGACACGTATTGGAAGTAAGATATCGATAGTTACTTTAATTTCATCTTGAGGTGCAATTGAGGCAACGTTTGCAGTAAAAAGGTTGGGTCTTTGCTGCTCAATTAAACTGGCAACCTGGCCGGCTTTTTTTGCTTTCTCGTAAGTCGCTTTGGCGTCGGCTCGTGGTTTTACCTCTCCGATGATGGTTCGATCACCCACCTTCACCATCAGCCCTCGAATAGTTGCATTTGGTGGCAATGGAAATAAGTATCGACCTTCAGCCCATTGCGTGTGTGTGTTGCGAAAGGTTTGCGTTAAGGTCACATCAGCCAATAGTCCGGAGGCATTAACGTTGATGCTGGCGTCGAGTTGCATGGCAGGCTGCGCTTGTCCACCATCGTGGTTCAACATCAGCATGCCGCTACCGGGGTTCTCATCATTGATGTTCGCGTGACTTAAGTTGGTGATAACTAAGGTGCACAGAATAGCTGCGACGAAAAGGTGTCGGTACAGTGAATGTGGGGTAGGCCGCACAAAGGGCGTGAGGTAAGTCGTCATAGTGGTGTCTTCTAATGCGTATAAAGGTGCATGCAGTAGACGCTAACGAGATGGTTATCAAGCGATGAAATCGATTGCCTTTGAGATCAATTCTGACCAATTATGTTGAGCTTTGCAGATCATTGGGTGCGATGGCAGATCTTGAAGATGCTAGAACGTGGTCTGCTAACGTTAATCTGTGAACATAAAATACTTGTTAACGGCAATTGGGATGAGTCGGGCAAACTACCGTTTTTTCTGTGACGCAAGGTGATAGCGCTTTAGTTGCTTGCTTTGAACTTTAGTGATGTATATTCTTGCTCGATGAAAAGAATATTTTTCTTTATGATGATGTTGTTATCAGCAAACGCAACTGCTGAGTGTGTTGTTGTATCTGGCCTTCAAACATATTGGCAAAACACCTTCAGCGTATTTGGGTTTAATTTTGGAGATAAATACCACCTGCAGCTTCAGGTGACTACTGGGCCGGATAATCCACGGGTAGTGCCTGGAGATATGCAATGCCTATCTGAACAAGTTGGAGACATGGTTTGTGGATACGGTTTAGAAACCACGATTATAGACTCTGCCGGAATAGATGATGGTGAGAGTTTCTATCTTGAGTCGACGACAACGAAAGGTGTGTTATCGCAAAGCTGGACGGTGCTGAAAGAAAATGGGGCGGTGATTTTGTACGCACGCGATGGTGCTAAATGGAAAGTGTACAACGGGATAATAGACGGTGATTGTTGAAAGTATCAGGTCAAGTGTACAATCAAAGCTACTCCCTTTCAGCAACAATTTCCCAACCACCCGCACGGCAAGCATCAACAATCTCATCACGCACATTATGGTGACCTTCGCTTTTAAATGTCGCGGTACTGGTTCGACCAACCGCCTTTCCAAAGTCTGGACGGCAACTCCAAAGAGATTGATTATCTTCCGGATGCGGGGGAACGAAGGTGCCAATGCCACCATGCTTTAATGCCATTGCACTGAAGTGGATGTCTTCGCCGTTCTCCCATGAATGCGGGTTCTCTTCCCACATAAAACGCAGTAGTCGTTTTTCAAAAAACCACGCATGTCCAACGAGGTCGACTTGAGTCGGTACGTCGTAGTGATGGCCGTTCCAACCGACTTTGTGTTTAGACGAATAACCACCGGTTGCGGGGAGCACAACACCTGAGCCACCAAGAATACCGTTAGTGCCAGCGCTGATGGTGTCGAGACAATTTTTAATCCAGTTTGGTTGTGGTAATACGTCGTCGTCGAACAGGCAAACATATTGAGTTCTAACCATGTTCGCCAGTGCGAAACGGCCCCAAAATTTCCAGTTGGAGTTCGATACAACAACACGATCAGCAAGATCGGAGAAGTCTTCAATGGTTTGGTCTGAACTATTGCACCAAACCCAAATTTCACTTGGTGGAATGCTTTGATTGCGTAGCGCTTCAATTTGTGCGCTTAAATACTCACTGCGCTTGTATACCGTTAGGATTGCCGTCACCGTTTGTTCAGACGGTGGCGGTAGTTCAGAGGCGGTTTGATTAAATGCTAAACCAGATGATGCAGCACTCGACTCAGATGAATTTGCTTGCATCTGTCTAGCGCGTTTAGCTGCTGGCAGTTTTACAGTCCATAGGCTTTTCACACGGGTGTTCCACCACCAGCTGATGCTTTGCGTGACTGTTCTTTTTGGTTTCATGATTTAAGCGAGTGTAGTAGGTCGGCTATAGCATCGGAGGACTTTCCGTCACCAAATGGATTCTGCGCGACAGCCATTGCATTGAACGTGTCGGTGTTGGTCAACAACTCATTGCACGTGTTAACGATGGTTTGAGCGTCAGTGCCAACCAGTTTTACAGCGCCAGCTTCAACCGCTTCCATCCGCTCAGTGGTGTCGCGCATAACCAGCACTGGTTTGTTCAGCGATGGTGCTTCTTCCTGAATGCCGCCACTGTCGCTTAGTATAAATTTGCATCGATCCATTAAGTAAATAAACGGCCCGTATTCTTGTGGCGGTAGCAAAATGATATTGTTGCGTTCGCTTAAATGTTTGTTAACCACATTTTTTACTTGCGGGTTCAGATGCACGGCATACACAATGTTTATACTTGGGTGCAGCGTTGATAACTGCAATAAGGCATCACAGATCGCTAACATACCGTCACCAAAGCTTTCGCGACGGTGTCCAGTCACTAGAATGTACGGCGTATTCAAATCATCAAAGCCGAGTTCGGCTAAGCCTTTTTCGATGCTTTCTCGAACGTCAGTATCGTTAGTCACTTTGGCGCGAACCTGTAACAGTGCATCTATAACTGTGTTGCCAACCACGGCCACCGTACCTGCTACTTTTTCTGTATTGAGTTGGTCCGCATTTTTTTGTGTAGGCGCTAGATGGACTTCTGCCATCTGACTAATCAGTAGCCGGTTGATCTCTTCAGGCCAAGGTGAATACCGATTAAACGTTCGCAGGCCAGCTTCAAGATGAACCACTGTTACTTGATGAAAGCAACCGGCCATGGCACTGGCCATTGCTGTGCTGGTGTCGCCTTGGACTACCATCATGTCTGGGTTAACTTCGTCAATTACAGGTTTTAAGTTTTCAAGTATGCGCGCTTGTAATTGAACTTGATGTTGGCCGGTCGTCATTAAATCGAGATCGTGATCGACTTTTATAGGAAACCAGTCCAGCGCCTGCTTGAGCATTTCACGGTGCTGCGATGTTAAACAAACACGCACATCGAAATCTTTTGGTCTTGCCGATAATGCCATTACCAAGGGTGCAAGCTTGATGCATTCAGGCCGAGTGCCGATCATGATCAGGACGGTTTTCAATGTTGGTTTCCTTGATCGTCAGTGGCTACGCGAATGCCTTTGCGAACGCGTGATAGTTGTGAGCCTTTTACATATCGACCCTTTTCAACATGCCGAATGCGATATAAACCTTGGACATCTATTGCATCACCTTCGCTGTCTATTAGGCGACGGAACATGGAGTCTTCATAGGTTTTGCTCCATTTTTGCATTGGACTCTGGTAGAGCTTAACGTCACGGCAATAACCACAGGTGCGCAGAACATCGCCATGGACGATCTGAAACGCGCCCTTAGCTTTATGAATGTCGTTGCGTTGGAATAAGCTTGGGTCTATGTCAACAGTCGACTCGTTGTTTTGATTCAGCATTGGGTGTGAGGCTTCGAGTAAGTCGGTAATAAACTCTTGTTTTGGAAACACCATCCGAGCTTGTCGGTTGGTTACAGCGTTGGCCAATGAATCCAAGCAGTGCTCATGGAAGATCAAATCACAATCGCTAAACCAGACCCAGTCGGCTGTGGTGTTCAAAGCTGTTTGGTTGCGTCCAATTGCTCGCCGGAATAAATGACTCTTCGGTACTTCCATCCATTGCCACGTGACATTAGGCACATCGATAGCATCGTAGCGCGCAATCAATTTTTTAAGCTCAATGTCCTCTGCTGAGTGGTAGAGCGTGTAGGTGAGTTTTAGTTTGGTTGGTGGATATTTGACCAATGAGCTGAGCTGAAAATTGAGCATGTGCGCGTATTGCCAGCAATGACTCACAATCTGCAGATGCTGCGGTGCGTCAGGAATACTGAGTGCTTTTATTGCAGGCGGCTTCGGGCCAAACCAGCTAATGGGCAAAATTCTGCCAATAATATGCTTGTTGAGTTGGTGGCGGAGCCAGATGAGTTTGTCAGTTACCATCTCGAGCTATTATCTCGCAAGCACTGGCTCAAGTGTTGTACTTTGAGTGCTCGGGCTAAACCGACGTGTTTGGTTGGTGCAAGTTGAGCTGATATCGCTTGGTCTCTTTGTTAAAGGCCAGCGTGCTTACCGTCACGCTATCGCCCAAATGCCAAGTGGGCGCATCGGGCGACACAGGCACGCCAGTTAAGTCGCCGAACTCATAGGTGGTCTTGTACTGAGTTTCGATATCACTCTTCGTCACTTTTAAATCCACTGCAATATCGTTACACGCAAGATAAATCCGATCGCGCTTAAAGCCCATAATGATGGCGTCGCGCTGTGGTCTAGGGTTGGTGGATAGGTCTGATTCTAAGACCGATTGCAAAGCATAAAACTCCACGGCTTTATTGATTTGCTTTTGCGTCTGCCGCGAGTGATTCGCGATGGCGATAATTTCTTCGCGTAATGCGTTGTCATCTTGGACAGATGTCGTATTCGCTGAAAAATAGCTAGAAACAACGCCAAGTGCTTCGAGCAATTCTTTATGGGTAAAGATGCCAACAATTTCACGCATAGGCGATGAAAATCGGGCATAGCTGGACGCTGCTAATGCGTGGTGACGGCCCGGTTCACTGCGGTATTCAGAAGCCTGATTGCTGACCAGAATTTGTCGTTCAATGGCGAGTAATTTGCCGCGCGTGTTTTCATTATCTGGTAACGATGTTACGTAGTCTGCTAACGACTGATCTTTTTTCCAGCGCCATTGATCTCCGAGCCCGGGTAGTTCAGAGACTTGAGTCAATAAGCGTCTCAGTGCACTCAGGCGTCCGGCTAATGGTGCATCGTGAGCTCTGAAAATGGCTTGCAGCTGATCATTATTTTGGCTCAGCCCTTTAAGCATTTCTGCGCCTTGCATATTGCACAATAGGCTAATTTGTTCGTTGTACTTTTCAGTTCTAACCCGCAAGCGTTGCGCCAGTGTGATTCCTGAATCAGTTATTTCTATCTGTGCCTCACTACGATTAAACGGAATGACATCGCGATCACGCGCTCGTTGAATGAGCACTTCGCCGACCTCTTGGAGTAGCCGTAACGATGAGGCGTATGTGCTATCTGTGTACTCGTGATTACGGCCAGTGCTATCTGCGTCAAGAAATTCTTGAACTGATGCATACGAGAGCTTTCCCTGTGATTGGATTAGCGCGCGCACAATGCAGGTATTAAGTACTGCACCATCTTGATTGAGATGCATGTCAAACACCAGCGCACGTCGATCAACTTTTGGGTTTAATGATATGAGTCCACTTGATAAAGATTCAGGCAGCATCGGTGCTGCCAACAACGGCGTGTAATAGGTGACGCCGCGTCGCATGGCTTCTTTGAATAGCTCACTACCCGGTGGCACGTAGTAGGCTGCGTCTGCTAAGGCATAGCGCACCCGGTAACCGTTATCCTCAGTTGTTTCTATGAGCAGTGCTTGATCAAGATCGCGAGAATCTGGATTGTCGATGGTTATAAAAGGTAGCGTTTGCCACTGTGTTAGCGCGGCATCATCAAAGCCTGGATGTGCTTGCAGATGCTCAGCCTCGGCGATGCAGGCGTCAGAGTGCTGAATTTGTATTTTGTATTGTGCAAGGATTCGGTGGATGGCTTTTTCTGCAGTCTCTCGACTTTCCAGAGGTGTGTTTTTCTCTTGCGGGTCCGTCATTTAGCTATTCACTTTTAAACGTGATCAATGATTGGGTCGGCACAGTATTGTCGACGTCTGCACTTTATACAGTGCTCACCAAGATAAAGTGTGTCTATCCAGTTCATGAGTTCCGAGATATCTTTTGGATCGTCAAACATAAACCCGGCTTCGAAATTGCGCTTGTCTTCGTGCTTACTGCCAAGACCTGCACCGGTTAGATTGGCGGACCCAACGAAGGCTAGCCTTCCATCGATGACAATGGCTTTGGTGTGTACACGCGGACAAAGAATACGTTCAAAACTATCGCTGTTAATCAGCGCGTCGAACCGGTCGAATTCTTCTCGAAACCGGGGGCCTGGTTCTTTGGCGTGTATTAATCTGACGGCTACACCTTTTTCGACTAGATCGTTGAGCACTTCCAGTAATGGTTGAAAATGACCATTTATGTCAACGTACATATCCTTGATGTCAGCGGTCACAATCCAAAGAAAGCGTTTTGCCGCTGGCAGTTCGTTTTGCACGAATTCGGTGTAGATATCGCGATTAAGCAGGAGCTTGTGCATCCGAGTAGTGTAGCGTTTTTGTGTGACTACAACCGAATTGTGTCAAATTCAGGGCGATTGCTGAACTAAGTGATTGCAGAATTGTCAGGACTGGGGAGTGGGGTACCTTTTTGGTAGGTCGGGTGCTACGCTGTAACCATTGAAATCGAACAATAAGGATGATTAAAAATGAATAAAATAGTAGTTTTGCTCTCAGGTCTTTTTTTAAGTTTGGCTGGTGTTTCTGGTGCAGCAAATGCACAAAACGGCATGACAATCGTACCTAGCCCACACGACGTTGTAACCACCATGGATAAGCTTGAAGCTATCGTTACTGAAAAGGGCATGACAGTAATGGCCCGAGTTAACCACGCTGCTGGTGCAAAAAAAGCGGGAATGGATTTACGTCCAACCCAAGTGCTTATCTTCGGTAATCCTAAAGTTGGCACACCACTTATGCTTTGCAGCCAAAGTATCGCCATAGATCTTCCTCAGAAAATGCTGGTTTGGCAGGCTGAAGACGGAAAAGTGTTTCTAGCTTTTAACGATCCTGAATACCTAAAGACCAGACATAGCACAGAAGGCTGTGACGAAGTGTTCGCTAAAGTCAGTGGTGCGCTGAACAATTTTGCTAAGGCGGCAACAGCACCTTAATTTTGAATATCTCATCGACAATCGCTGTAACCCTGGCGCTGTGTCTATGCAGCGCCTGCGGTTTTCAGTTGCGCGGTACAGACTCAGCCGTCGCCAGTAAGGCTCGTATTTATGTCGATGCCTCCCGCGACAGTACCGTAAGAGAAGAACTGCGCAAGCTATTGTCTAACCGTTCTTTTTCTGTGGTGGATAACCGAGATGAAGCTAACGTGCTGTTGCGAGTTGCAAATGAGCGTCAGTCTCAGCGGATTGTATCGGTGCAAAAAACGGGTAAAGTTAGCGAATATGAGCTTGCCCATTCGGTCAACATTCAAGTTGCGCAGGCAGAGGAGGACAAGCGCCCTCTCTACGATCCTGAACAAACATCAAACCGTGTTGAAGTCGTGCGCGAATACACCTACGATCAAGGCGGTGTATTGGGAAAAGAAAATGAAGCTGAGATATTACGCAGCGAAATGCGCCGAGAACTGGCATTGCAAATTGTGTTACGAGCCGTTGCAACGCTTGCACCGACTGCGGCTATCGACTCTCAGTAGCCGTACTCTCGGTTTACCAATCCACGCGGCTTCTTTCTGTGCTCAAACGCTGCGATACTCTCAACGATTTGTTCAACCGCCTCTGGAATAGAGGTAACAGCAGCCACATGTGGTGTCACAATAATGTTTGGATGTCGCCAAAATGGGTGTGATTCGGGTAGTGGCTCTATACAAAATACGTCGAGGAGTGCGCCGCTAATGTGTCCAGAGTCCAAAGCGTCCAATAAGGCGGTTTCGTCTAGATGATCACCACGCCCTGGATTAATGACAAAGGCATCTTTAGGTAAATTAGAGAGCAAAGCTGCATTGATAATGCCGCGTGTATCGTTGGTTAAAGGCAGCAGACATACAAGCGCTTGAACCGTGGGTAGCATCTCATTGAGGCCTGCTTCACCTACATAGTGTTGGATGTCTGGCAAGTTTTTTTCTGACCGGCTCCAGCAGCTGACCGCGTAGTTATTGTCGAGAAGTCGCTTTGCCGCTATTTGTCCTAGTTCTCCAGCGCCAAGAATGCCAATACGGAACTCTTGCGCTACATGTGGCTTTATATTGTGGCGCCATTGTTGTTGGCGTTGCGCGTGATTTAACGCACACATTTTGCGTTGTGCGTGTAATGCGCCATACAAAACAAATTCGGACATTGGCTGGGCCATACCGGCATCAGTAAGGCGCACTATGTCCACGTTTGGAGGTAAGCCTGGATGGTTCAGTAAATGATCGACACCAGCTGCAATGGATAACACGTATTTAAGATTGACCAAGCCGTCGAAGAATTCTGCTGGGGGTTGCCAAACGATGGCTGCAGTGACTTGAGTACGATCGTCACAATCTGGCCATCGTTCTAATTGGTGTTCAGGCAGGTTCAGCTGCAGTGCATTGTATATACGGTTGTCGGTGTCGTCGCTGCAGTAATACAGAATTCTCATGCTTTTTTATGCAAAAGGTGCGTTATGAAATGGGCTGTGCATTGGCGTAGCCACGATTGGTATAGATAAGTGGTGCTGCATCGGCACTGTGGTGTAGTGCGACAACTTCGCCGATGTAAATACGGTGAGTGCCATGCGTCTTGGCGGATACGAGTGAGCAATCGAGTGAGACAAGCGCGTCAACTAATATGGGCGAGCCGGTCTGTAGTGTTTTCCAATTGCCAGTGGCAAAGCGGTCAGATTCTGCTGGATTGCCAAGCCCTGCAAACACACCAGACAACGTTGTATGGCTAGTGGTTAGCAGGTTGACTGCGAAGTGTTTGTTGGCATCGGCAATATCGCAAAATTCATTTTCGGCATTCACGCATGCCAATATAAGTGCAGGCTCGGCACACACGGAGCACATAGAACTCACCGTGAGTCCTGCTGTGCCGTGTGTTCCACCGGTGGTGACGACCGAGACGCCATTAGCGGCAAGTGAAAGTGCCGCTGTAAACTCGTTGGCTTTAACAGACATAAATTACTTTTTTGGGTAGTCCCGCTTAGCCGCACCAGTATAAATTTGGCGAGGGCGACCAATACGAGCTTCTGGGTCTTCGTGCATTTCCATCCAGTGTGAAATCCAACCAACCGTTCGTGACATAGCAAACATGCAAGTAAACATGTTCATTGGAATGTTGAGTGCGCGAAAAATAATGCCTGAGTAAAAGTCGACATTTGGGTATAGACGGCGTTCGATAAAATAATCATCAGCAAGGGTGGCTTCTTCAAGCTTTCGAGCCAGCTCGAACATCGGTGTATCACCACCTAACTCTTCGAGTAAATCGTGACACATTTTTTGGATGATTTTAGCGCGTGGGTCGAAATTCTTATATACGCGATGACCGAAACCCATTAAACGGAAATCATCATCTTTGTCTTTAGCTCGAGCAATTGTTTTCTCAATGGTATCCCCAGAATTGACGATGGAGTCGAGCATGTTTACGCACGCCTCGTTAGCACCACCATGCGCAGGTCCCCATAAGCTTGCAACACCGGCGGCAATTGATGCGAACGGATTCGCACCTGAACTGCCAGCGAGTCTAACGGTTGAGGTACTTGCGTTTTGTTCATGATCTGCATGCAGAATCATGATGAGTTCGAGTGCCTTAACCACAACTGGGTTTGGTTCAAACTCTTCTGCAGGGACGGCAAACATAAGGCGAGTGAAGTTCTCTACGTAGCTCAACTTGTTGTCTGGGTACATAAAAGGCATGCCGCGATAGTGCTTGTAGCAATATGATGCAATCGTTGGCATTTTTGCAATAAGACGTTGGGCTGAAATCTCGCGGTGCTCAGGGTTAGTGATATCTAGTGAGTCGTGATAGAACGAAGACAGTGCGCCAATGGTGCCGACAAGCATAGCCATTGGGTGGGCGTCGTAACGAAATCCATCGATGAAATCATGAATGTTTTCGTGCACCATTGTGTGATGCATGATGATATCGTTGAAGTCTTTGGATTCTTTGTCGTTTGGCAATTCCCCGTACATGAGTAGGTGGCAGACTTCTAGGTATGTGCTGTGTTCGGCTAATTGCTCAATTGGGTAGCCGCGGTAGAGCAATACGCCTTCATCGCCATCGATAAAAGTGATGGCACTTTTACAACTGGCGGTGGTTGCATAACCAGGATCGTAGGTGAAGTGCCCAGTGTCTTTATACAGACCCCTCACATCAACCACATCGGGGCCATGGGTACCGCTCAGCACGGGAAGCTCGGAAGTTTTACCGTTTGGGGTTTTAATCGAGCCGGTGTGATCGGACATTAACATTCTCCTGATTGTTTAATCATACGTATAGATATTGGTATCGGCGAGAAGCGAATTTTGCTTATCTCGGGTGACACACCACTCACTTATCATTATTGGTCTCAAATACCTTAATGACGAGGACTGTAGCAATTGCTACACAGTTGGCTTTTGACGCAACGTTTTGCGTGTCGTTACTGAATTATAAGCGCAAAGCGCTTCACATGAATAAATAGATAGTATTGACGGAGAAAACGTTCAATATTCTTCAGTATTAATCTATTCAATCACTTGCAGGATTCCAGCTTCGAATAGAACTTTGCAACTGAGAACTTCCACTGCGCCAACGCACATAACGTCAACCCACTTGTTAATCGATGTTAATTGGAAAGCTCGCGTGTCGATAACGCATTTAGGTCTTATTGACAGACCACATGGCACGGATGGAGAAAACCCCTTGCCACAGAATGACGCACCGCATAAAAAACAGTCGAAGAAGCTGTGATAAGAAAAAGGTGATCGTTTTTAGAGGCGTATCAGTGGACTTATTCTCAAACCAAAAGGGGCGCTAGCCCCTTTTTTTTCGCCTAAATTTCTTTGATGGTGTTCTCACATTGCCACTGACACTCAATATAGCTTTTAGCACGGGTGCGTCTATACTTCTGTGTAAAGCCTTGCTCTGCGTCTTCCGCGGACGCCTTCGATGTCAGTGTTTGTAATGAATGTAGGTCTGAATATACAAAAAACCACGCTATTGCTTACGCTCTTGCTGTTAGGGAGCTGTGTCAGTAAAACGCCGTCTGGCCAATCGATTCAGGCTAATACTGTGGCTATTGTTGCTGTAACAGCGGCACCGGATGTGAAATCTGGCCAAAGTACCAGCGTTATGGCGCGAGAACTCAAAGAATTCATTCATGAGGCAGGCGGCTACAGAACACTTCGTTCGTCGCTGGTCGAGCAAGCAATGAACAGCAGTCAGCCAGGATCGTACCGAGAATTGGTCAGTAGCTTTGCACGTGACGGGGTTGTCGGGCCGAGAGAGCTACGATCACTCAATGCGGCAGGTCTGCCAGTTCAGTTGGCATTGATCGCCAGGGTCGAGCAAAATGACATTAAAAAGGATAATTTTCAGGTTGAGCCAATGCGTAATCACACTGGTGTACTGCTCACCGACAGAGAACGCAAGATCTTGATTACCGAGCGCGAGGTGCAAATGCGTGCCAGTTTGATCAATGTGGCAAGCGGCGCAGTGGTTTGGTCGCGTACTTATCGCTCGGTTCCCGAAACTAAGCTTTCCTATGTCCATTACTTAGGCAGTAGTTTTAGTGGTACGTTGGCCGCATCGCTGGTAAATACGATGACCACGGGGCTAAGAGAGCCTGATTGGCCCGCACCGGCGAGTTATCAGGTAACTGTTCAATCGCTTATGCGCGAAATTGCGCAAAAATTGCCCAGGTAGACGCAACGAGTGTCTTGTTGCTAATTATTTATATGAAAATCAAAGCTTTAGTGATTTTCATTGATCTGCGTTATATTTCACAGTAGGGTTCGCGAAAATTGTTTTGAATCCGTCGTCCACTATACAAAAGTCTCATTTTTCGTAGGCAATTGGTCAACTCGTATGTTAGTGTCTTTGGCAATTCCAGCCTGCTCGAGGTTGGAGTCTAAACATCGAACTACTTGGGATGACTTGCAATATGAAAAAATCAATCAAATACGCAGCAACGGTAGCGGCATTTGCCGCAACAGCCATGAACGCTCAAGCTGGAACGCTTGCTGATGTTAAGGAGCGCGGCTCTCTGAATTGTGTTGTATCAACGGGTGTTGCAGGATTTGCTAATCCTGACGACAAAGGTTACTGGACTGGCGTAGATGTCGATTTATGCCGTGCTGTAGCTGCAGCGGTACTTGGCGACGGTGAAAAAGTTAACTTCGTACCAACAACCGGTAAGACTCGTTTCACAGTATTAAACTCAGGCGAAGGTGACATCCTTTTCCGTAACACGACTGAAACCATGAGTCGTGACGTTGATCTAAAGCTGACGTTCCTACCAGTGACTTACTATGATGGTCAGGGTTTCTTAGTGCGAAAAGATCTTGGTGTTAGTTCAGCTAAAGAGCTTGATGGTGCATCTATCTGCATTCAGACTGGTACTACAACTGAATTGAACTTGGCTGATTATTTCCGCACTAACGGCATCTCTTACGAGCCAGTGCCTATCGAAACGAACGCTGAAGGTATAACCAACTACGGTGCTGGTCGTTGTGATGCATACACAACTGATGCGTCTGGTCTTGCAGCAACTCGTGCAGCGTTCGACAATCCTGACGATCACATGCTTCTTCCAGAAATTATTTCTAAAGAGCCTTTGGCTGGCGCTGTGCGTCAGGGTGATGACGAGTGGGCTGATGTTGGTAAGTGGGTTGTAAACGCACTCATCGCTGCAGAAGAGTTAGGTATTACTCAGGACAACGTTGCTGAGATGGGTAAAGCGGCTGGCGACAACCCTAGTGTCAACCGTCTTTTAGGCACGGAAGGTGAGTTCGGTGCAATGCTAGGTCTTGGTGCTACTTGGGCTGCTGATGCGATATCAGCTGTCGGTAACTACGGCGAGTCATTCGCACGTAACATCGGTCCTGATACTGCTATTGGTCTTGAGCGTGGTTTGAACGCACAGTGGAAAGACGGTGGTCTTCTATATGCTGCACCAATTCGCTAGTCGTCCTTTTTAGAACGGGTACTGAAGTTAAAGGAGGGCGCACTTTTTAGTGTGCCCTTTTTCGTCTAGGTTATTAGTATTTTAAGGGCGGGTATTGGATGAGTAATGGAACGGCAGTTGCCGGGGTTAGAACACCTCCCGCACAAAGAAATGCACTCTCTAGGCTCTGGAACAATAAAGAGGCGCGCTCTGTCATTGTTCAAATAATCGCCCTGGTGCTTATTTGCGGTTTGTTTGCTGCCATGGTGAACAACGCCATAACAAACCTTGAAGCCATCGGCAAGGGCTTCAGTTTTAGCTTTCTAAACCAACCAGCCAGTTACGATATCAATCAAAGGCTGATCGAGTATGATTCGCGCTCTTCTCACTTTCGTGCCATGCAGGTGGGCATTCTCAACACATTGCTAGTCGCGATTATGGGTATTGTTTTGGCCACGGTGCTCGGTTTTTTTCTGGGCGTAATGCGTCTATCTAAAAACTGGTTGACCAATAAACTTGCGCATGTGTACATCGAATATATTCGCAACGTACCTGTGCTACTACACATACTGCTTGTCTACGGCATTATCGTTCACAGCCTGCCGAGTCCCAAAAAAGCTATTCCTGTGGGTGACGGTAGCTTTCTCAGTAATCGTGGTTTTTTCATGCCCAAGCCCGTACCTGAAAATTTGATGTGGGTGGTTATAGCATTATTTTTTATCGGTATTATTTTCGCTTTTCTATTTCATCGTTGGGCTAAAAAAGTTCAAGACGCAACGGGGAAAACCTATCCTGTATTTTGGGTAAGCTTGGCAGCGATAATCGTTGTGCCCGTGGTTGCATATTATGTGTTGGGTAAGCCGATCGACTGGGAAGTGCCAAAACTGGGGCGGTTTAACATCGCTGGTGGTTTGGTTATTCTGCCCGAGTTTATCGCGCTTTGGCTGGCCTTATCTTTTTATACGGCAGCCTTTATTGGTGAGATTGTTCGCTCTGGCATACTTGCGGTAAGTCATGGCCAGACAGAGGCAAGCCTTGCCTTGGGTATACCTCGCGGCAGAACGCTCAAATCAGTGGTTATTCCGCAAGCAATGCGCGTTATCGTGCCGCCACTGTCAAGTCAATATTTGAACATCACCAAGAACTCCTCGCTCGCTATAGCGATTGGTTATATGGATATCACTGCAACCATCGGTGGAATTTCGTTGAACCAGACAGGGCGAGAAATGGAGTGCATGATTATTGTCATGGGCTTGTATTTGATTTTCTCATTAATAATTTCAATGTTTATGAATTGGTATAACAAACGTATCAAGTTGGTAGACCGATGAGTAAAACGGACATGCCAGCGCAAAAATACGAACCCGGCACTCACCCGGATTTGCCGCCACCGTTTTTAGCAAGCGGGCCAATCAAGTGGGTCAAAGATAATTTATTTTCATCACCAACGAACATCCTTCTTACTGGGTTGGCGTTGTTTGTTCTCTATAAAATTGTGCCAGGCCTTGTTAACTGGGCCTTTCTAGATGCAACTTTCACCGCTGCTGATCGCAACGAGTGCCGGGCAACGAATACGGGTGCGTGTTGGGCGTTTATAGTGCAGCGCTGGGAATTGTTCACCTTTGGTTTTTATCCAGAGGAGCACCGGTGGAGAGTGGTGCTAACGTTCGTGCTGTTCATTGTCGCTGTGCTTGCATTGTTGTGGGAAAATTGCCCTGGACGAAAATATTTAATCAAATTCGCCATGGTCTTTCCACTCGTCGCACTGTGGTTAATCTGTGGTGGTTTTGGATTAGAAAGCGTATCAACCGATAAGTTCGGTGGCTTTATGCTCACACTTATTATTGGAATTACTGGCATTACGCTCTCATTTCCTATTGGAATTTGTTTGGCGTTGGGCCGGCAGTCGAACTTGCCAATCATTAAATACGCTTGCATTGGCTTTATCGAATTTATTCGTGGTGTTCCGCTCATAACGCTATTGTTTGTTGCATCCACTATGCTGAGTTACTTTCTACCACCTGGTACGAATTTCAACTTGCTGCTGCGTGTGCTGATAATGGTTACGCTGTTTGCATCGGCGTACATGGCTGAAGTTGTCCGTGGTGGATTGCAAGCTGTTCCAAAAGGCCAGATAGAAGCTGCTGACGCTATGGGTCTTAAGTATTGGCCTGCCATGCGTTTGATTGTATTGCCGCAGGCTTTGAAAATTTCAATTCCAGGCATCGTTAATACGTTTATCGGTCTTTATAAAGATTCCACTTTAGTTATTGTTATTGGATTGCTCGACCCACTGGGCATTGGCCAAGCGTCGCTTGCAGATACTAAATGGCAGGGTTTAAGTACTGAAGTTTATTTATTTGTCGCGGTGTTTTTCTTTATTTCTTGTTTTGCTATGGCGCGCTATTCTCTTTATTTAGAGAACAAGCTGCACACAGGGCACAAGCGTTAACCCAACTTTAATCAGGTGTATTTATGAGTAACGAACAAGTACAAAACGAATTGGGTGACGTTGCGATCAGTATTCGCGAAATGCACAAATGGTACGGCGCCTTCCATGTATTAAAAGATATTAATCTTGACGTACATGCGGGTGAGCGCATCGTCGTCTGTGGGCCTTCAGGATCTGGTAAGTCAACGATGATCCGTTGCATTAACCGGCTTGAAGAGCATCAAAAGGGCGACATCATTGTTGATGGTGTGGAGCTGACTAATGATTTGAAAAACATCGAAGCAGTTCGCCGTGAAGTCGGTATGGTGTTTCAACATTTCAACTTGTTTCCGCATTTAACCGTTTTGGAAAACTGTACTTTGGCACCTATCTGGGTGCGCAAAGTACCTAAAGCTGAAGCAGAAGCTACAGCTATGCAGTATTTAGAACGTGTAAAAATTCCTGAGCAAGCACTGAAGTATCCGGGTCAGCTATCTGGCGGCCAACAGCAGCGAGTCGCGATTGCCCGCTCGTTGTGCATGAGCCCCAAAATTATGTTGTTTGATGAGCCAACATCAGCTCTTGATCCCGAAATGATCAAAGAAGTTCTCGATACCATGATAGAACTTGCTCAAGAGGGGATGACCATGATTTGTGTTACGCACGAAATGGGTTTTGCGAAAACAGTGGCCAATCGAGTGATCTTTATGGATGAAGGGCAGATTATTGAACAAAACGAACCGGAAGAATTTTTCAATAACCCTCAGAACGAAAGAACCCAATTGTTCTTAAGCCAAATTCTGAATCATTAGGACCTCGACGGCTAAAGATCGAAAGAGCAATAGGGCAGTAGTATTAAAGATAACTCTCTTGCGGCAACGCAATCACCCGCGAGCTTGCCAGGGCAGTTATTGGTGGTTAGGCTCATTTGTACCTGGTGTAATCTGCGTCACCACCGCATTTGAAACCGATTACTTTTATGTCTTTACGGCACGATAACTGTTTTCATATCGCGCTAATTCAAGTGTATTTGATAAAATATGGTCTATTATTGAGCAGTAATGGGGATATTGCTGCTGCCGTATCGAGTTCAATGACTTAACGGCGAAATTCTTTGGATTCAACTAAGCCCGAGCGTTGACACCGTCGCAATAAATCGTGATAATGTTCGGCTTGCTTGCCGGAGGGATTCCCGAGCGGCCAAAGGGGGCAGACTGTAAATCTGCTGCGTAAGCTTCGGAGGTTCGAATCCTCCTCCCTCCACCAGCGCAAGTGAGATGGGCAGTCAAAGTGACGGTCTATGTAGGCTACATCAAGAATGTGTAGTCTAGGAAAAAAGCGGGTCGATACAAGGCCCTCGGTTAAGCGGGTGTAGTTCAACGGTAGAACCTCAGCCTTCCAAGCTGATGACGAGGGTTCGAGTCCCTTCACCCGCTCCAAATCGATTGGAGTAGGGCGAAAAATCGAACGGTTCGCCAAGAAGAAACGATTTGCTCATATAGCTCAGTCGGTAGAGCACTTCCTTGGTAAGGAAGAGGTCACCGGTTCGAATCCGGTTATGAGCTCCAATATTGCTTTGGGTTGTAATGCAGTCCAGGGGCGGTTTTGGAACCAGAAGTGAAAAGTAAGTAGTAACCCAGAAACGAGATTTTTTATTTTGTCGGTCCACAACAATACGGTACGAGGCAGCGCCTGATGTCTAAGGAAAAATTCGAACGTAATAAACCGCACGTCAACGTTGGCACAATAGGCCACGTTGATCACGGTAAAACTACATTAACAGCGGCTCTGACTATCTGTCAGGCGGAGAAGATGGGTGGTGAGGCGAAAGCTTACGACCAAATCGA
>JAVCKV010575389.1:0-85294 GCA_032274145.1 Herpochondria borealis | reverse complement strand
ACAGGTAAATCAAATACTTCAACATCATCCGATGCTGAATTCATACAGCCATTTCCATCTGTATAATCATATGTTATCGTATGTACTCCAACTCCTGCAGATGCAGGGTCAAAACTATATGTCATACCATTTGCATCATCTGTAACTCCCGCTCCGCTATATACGCCACCTGTTGGTGTACCGCCTGCTTGTGCAGCTTGTACTCCTGCATCGATACATAGATCAGCAAGTGCCATGAAAGATACTACAGGTAAATCAAATACTTCAACATCATCCGATGCTGAATTCATACAGCCATTTCCATCTGTATAATCATATGTTATTGTATGTACTCCAACGCCTGCAGATGCAGGGTCAAAATCATAATTCATACCATTTCCATTATCGATAACTCCGGCTCCACTATATACGCCACCTGTTGGTGTTGCTCCCCCTTGAGAAGCTTGTACTCCTGCATCGATACATAGATCAGCAAGTGCTGTAAATGCTACTACTGGTAATGCAAATACTTCAACATCATCTGATGCTGAATTTGTACAACCATTTCCATCAAAGAAAGTATATGTTATTGTATGTACTCCAACTCCCGCTGATGTTGGATCAAAACTATAGGTTGAATTTCCAGCATCAGTAACTCCCGGTCCACTTATAATAGCCCCACTACCACTACCTATAGGACTTGCTCCTCCCAATCCAGCTTGAACACCAGCATCTATACATAGATCCATTGGCGCCTCAAACATTACTACTGGTAAATCATATACTTCGACATCATCTGATGCTGAAGCTGTACAACCACCATCCATAGGATCGTTTGTATACGCATATGTTATTGTATGTACTCCAACTCCCGCCGCAGCCGGGTCAAAGCTATATGTCATACCATTGGAATCATCTGTAACTCCAGGTCCACTGTATACGCCACCAGTTGATGTTCCTCCACCTAAACTAGCTTGAACTCCGGCATCAACACAAAGATCAGTTGGAGCTGTAAATTCTACAATTGGTAATCCCAATACATGAATAAAATCGTCAAAACTATTTGAACATCCTATATTATCTGTATAAGTATATGTTAATATATGGAAACCTTCGCCAGCTACTGCAGGATCAAAAGTAAAACTCGTTCCATTCGCATCATCTGTAACTCCAGGTCCACTGTATATTCCTCCAGGAGGATTACCAGACAAACTAATTACTTCAGCTGCTGCATCAACACAGAATGTATCTTGTGCTGCAGGAATACTGTACGTTACTATTGGTAATTCGAAGACATGAATGAAATCAGTAAACACTCCACTACACTCAGGCCCTGTAAAAGTATATGTTATAAGGTGCAATCCCGCTCCAGATGCAACTGGATCATATGTAAAACTTGTTCCGTTTCCATCATCCGTAACACCAGGTCCGCTATATACTCCACCTACTGGTGAACCTGCGTTTGTAATAACTGTAAGGCCAGCATCGATACAAAAAGTATCATTAACCGCTGGTATTGTAAGCGTTACTATTGGAGGAATTGTTACCTCTATATCTGCCGTTGTAGATCCTTCACAACCATTTCCATCAGCAAAAGTATATGTTATTGTTGTTGCACCAAGACCCGCTGCGACTGGATCGAATGAGTAACTCATTCCATTTCCATCATCAGTAACACCGTCTCCAGAATATACACCACCAACTGGTGAACCTCCTACTAGACCCGACTGAACTCCAGATGTAATACAAACATCTGCTGGTCCTGTAAATGTAACAACTGGCAGAGCAAAAACTTCTACCATATCCGTAGCCATACCAGTACATCCGTTAGCATCCGTAAAGGTATATATTAAGGTATGTACTCCTACACCAGCTGCTGCTGGGTCATAATTATATGTTGAGCCATCGCCATTATCCATAACCCCAGGTCCGCTATATACTCCACCAGTTGGTGTGCCTCCAGCTTGTGCAGATTGGACTCCTGCATCTATGCATAAATCTGCTAATGCTGTCCAAGAAACTACTGGAAAATCAAATATTTCAACATCATCCGATGCTGAATTCATACAGCCATTACCATCTGTATAGTTATATGTGATTGTATGTGTTCCAACTCCTGCTGTTGCTGGGTCAAAACTATATGTCATTCCATTTGCATCATCTGTAACTCCTGTTCCACTATATACGCCTCCTGTTGGCGTTCCTCCAGCTTGCGCAGATTGGACTCCTGCATCTGCACAAAGATCTGCAAGTGCTGTAAAATCTACTACTGGCAAATCAAATACTTCAACATCATCACTTGCCGAGTTCATACAACCATTACCATCAGTATAGTCATATGTTATTGTATGTACTCCAACTCCCGCTGTTGCTAGGTCAAAACTGTATGTCATTCCATTTGCATCATCTGTAACTCCTGTTCCGCTGTAGATTCCTCCTGTAGGTGTTCCGCCCGCTTGTGCAGTTTGAACGCCTGCATCTATACATATATCTGCAAGTGCTGCGAATTCCACTACTGGTAAATCAAATACTTCTACATCATCCATTGCAGAGCCTGCGCATCCTGAAATACCTACAGTATAAGTTATTGTATGTAGTCCAACTCCCGCTGCTGCCGGATCAAAACTATATGTCATTCCATTTCCATCATCTGTAACTCCTGTTCCACTATATACGCCACCTGTTGGTGTGCCGCCTGCTTGTGCAGATTGGACTCCCGCATCTACACATAGATCTGTTAATGCTGTAAATGATACTACTGGTAATGAAAATACTTGAACATCATCACTAGCGGAATTAGTACATCCAGCAAAATTAGTATATGTATAAATTAAAGAATGTGTTCCATTTCCTGCCGCTGCAGGATCAAAACTATATGTCATCCCGTTACCATCATCGGTAACTCCTGTTCCTGAATAAACGCCTCCGACTGGGCTACCTCCACCTTGTCCATTTTGTACTCCATCATTAATACATAAATCAGGAAGAGCTGTAAATGTTACTGTAGGTAATGGTTGTATACTGAGAAAATCAGTATCGCTATTTTCACACCCATTCGCATCTGTAAAAGTATATGTTACGATATGCAACCCTAATCCTGCTGCCGCAGAATCTAAAGTAAAACTAGTTCCATTTGCATCATCTGTAACACCTGGCCCCATATATGTACCTCCTGTTGGTGTACCTCCTGTTATAACTTGTGTACCGTCAGTGATGCAGAATGTATCTTGTGCTGCTGGTATGTTAAAGTTAACATTTGGAAGTGCAAATACTTCAACCATATCAGCTGCTGTATTTATACATCCATTTGGATCTGTATATATAAGAGTAATCGTATGTACACCTAAAGCTGCCGCTGAAGGGTCAAATGTTGTTCCGGTAATTCCAGGTCCTGCGAATATCGAAGTTCCTCCACCTGGAGTACCAGTTCCACTTAATCCTGTAACTGAAGCTGCATTTAAACACAAATCTGCTGGTGCAGTAAAAGATACTGTTGGAAGTGCAAAGACTTCTACCATATCTGATGCTGTATTTGTACATCCATTTGGATCTGTATAAGTAAAGGTAATTGTATGAGTTCCTACACCTGCCGTTGAAGGGTTAAATGTTGTTCCGGTAACTCCAGGTCCTGAGAACATCGATGTTCCTCCACCAGGCGTACCTGTTCCACTTAGTCCTGTAACTGAAGCTGCATCTACACACAAATCATTAGGCGCAGTAAAAGATGCTGTTGGTAGAGCCCATACTTCAATATCATCCATTGCTGAATTCCCACCTTGAGTATATGTTATAGTATGTGTTCCTGCACCCGCTGTCATTGGATTAAAACTATATGTCATTCCGTTTCCATCATTTGTCACTCCAGATCCTGAGTAAATCCCTCCGGCTGGTGTTCCTCCTCCTTGGCCAGTTTGATTACCAGCATCAATACAGAGATCGTTTGGTGCAGTGAATGCTACCGAAGACATAATCATAACTCCTGTTTCAGGAACACTTACATTGTCAATTGTTGTAGCCTCGCCAGAACTTGCTGTATTTGTATCTGCACACACTCTTACACTTAGTGTATTACTACCAACTATACCTGATAGGGTTACTGTTCCTGATCCAGTATTTGAGTTTGAATTAAATTCAACTGTATGAGGTCCACTGCCAAATTGCACGGGTATTTGTACCCATGCTCCGCCATCTACTTTATATTCCACATCAATATAATCTCCTATATCGTGATTCGTCCATGTCAAGTCGACTGAAACACTAACTGTACCTGCAACTGCAGAAATATCCAACTCTGGACCTTCATAACATAATTCATTATCAATGTCTCCACCAACAAACAAGACACCAGTAGCATCTGTTGCCATAATGTCGTTAGCATCAAATCCACTAAAATCACCATTTATAGTCCAATCCTCTCCTGTAAGGTCTGAAGCCCCACAACTTGCAGCTGTAGTCCCACACGGTCCCGCTAAAAGTCCTTTATTGGGAATTGAAAAAGTCTCTGTGTACTGACCAAAGGAATTGCCAATATTAAAAAACAGACATATCCCGAAAATTAAAAATTTCATTAAGGTATTCATACGTAAAATAGGATTTGAAAGAAATCTATTAGTATAGCAATTATGATTGCTAATTAATTGGATAGGTTTCTTCATGGTTAGGTATTTACTATTTGGGGTAATAAAAATTTGCTTATATATATTAAGACTCAAAAGATATTAAATTTCACTTTTCAAAACCATTGACAAGTATATAATACATGCTTTAATTTAAAAAGATAAACCCATTCAACTTCAGAGTAATCTATTTACAATATAACCTTCACAAAAAAGAGATTCACCTTTGTGTTCTTAATAGTTGGTCATAAGGTTAAATATCACATAACTATGATATCACAACAGTTAGATCTTAATCTAAACTGCAAATATATTACCAAAAAGAATAACCAACGGTAAACATTGGCACTTTTTTAGTCTATAATAACCACAAGAATACGTAAAACAATAGATAAAACATAGCCTACCATTCTCTTTTTTGCGTTATTATACATTAAATTTATATATATATAAGGTTTTTCAATTATATAAACCTCAGAAGCCCATACTATTCAACATTCACTTACTATCATAGCATAGAAAGTATGGTTATTAAAAAAAACTTTACTACTTTTAAAACCGAATAAAATGAAGTAGATTAATAAAATTAGTAGAATGGAGTATTGCTATAAGAAACATGTAATGAAGTACTTAAGAATTCATTTTTGATTAAACAATCAATTAAAAAAAATAGATTCCCCCACATAACTTACAGTTAGACCTGCCAGCTTATAGCAGATTCACCTTGGCTTTCAAGAACTTTATTCACACCTGAAAAATGATGATTTCCATAAAAGGATTTTCCTCCAAGAGGTGAAGGATGAACAGATTCAAAAATATGATGTTTATTTGTATCGATGAATTTCCTTTTACTCTTAGCAAATCCGCCCCAAAGTATAAAACAAACACCTTCTTTATTATCAGATATTGCTTGAATAACAGCATCGGTAAAATAATGCCACCCTATTTTAGAATGTGATGCAGGATTACCCGCTTCGACAGTAAGTATAGCATTAGGCATAAACACGCCCTGACGAGCCCATGAAGACAAATCACCATGGGTAGGAATAGTACTTCCAATGTCCGATTGCATTTCTTTATAAATTCTATTGAGAGATCTTGGAGGCTTGACACCTTGCTTCACGGAAAAACAAAGTCCCATAGCTTGACCAGGGCCATGATAAGGATCTTGGCCTAAGATAACAACCTTCACTTTATTAAATGGGGTGAGGTTAAATGCATTGAAAATTTCAGATTCAGAAGGATAGACTACCTTACCTTCTGATTTACTTTTTTGTATCCCTTCAATTATACTTAGAAAATACGATTTTGCAAACTCGTCTTTAAGTACTTTTTCCCACGATGGGTCTATGTTTACTTTCATACATAGGTTGTATTAGCAAGCTATCGATCTCATTTCGAATCTATCTTTGCTGTTCTCTCACAAGCTCCATCACAATTTCCATAAAGGTTAAGTGAATGATGGGTGACTTTAAAATTAAGTATTTCCCCCATCATATCTTTAATCCCTTGCAGTCTAGGATCACAAAACTCAAGAACTTTACCGCAGTCTACACATATAAGGTGATCATGTTGTTTATAGCCATAAGATTTTTCATATTGGGCGAGATTCTTACCAAATTGGTGCTTGGTTACGAGATCACAGGAAACTAGTAGTTCTAGTGTATTATAAACAGTTGCTCTACTCACACGATAATTTTGATTTTTCATGTGTATATATAATGCCTCTGCATCGAAGTGGTCTGTCCTCGTATATATCTCCTCAAGAATAGCATAACGCTCTGGCGTTTTACGAGACTTTCCTTTTTCAAGGTGAGTTGTAAAAATCTGCTTCACCTCTTCAATCAACTTTTTCTTTTTCTCCTCTATCGTAAGATTTACCTCCATTTTATTCAGATTTATCCATTCTAGTTACTGTAGAAATCCCTTTCAATTTTTCCACAGATCGCATGACCAAATTGAGTTGATCTTTATTTATTACTACTACACTGATCCTTCCTTCGAAATACCCCTCTACCCCATCGATGCTAAATGAACGAATATTTACACCAAGTTTATTACTTATCTCATTGGTCAAAGATTGTATTACTCCAATACCACTATCTACTCCTGTAATCATTAAATCGACCACAAAATTATTGCCTACTCGGTTTGCCCATTCAGCCTTCAATACTCGATAGCCATAATTAGCTAATAAATGAGTAGCATTAGAACAGTTTTGCCTATGTATTTTAAGTTCCAAATTGGCGTTAGTATATGCAAATATATCGTCGCCTTGAACAGGTGAACAACAGCTAGCCAGTTCATACTTGTACAAATCTACTGGCTCTCCATTAACCAATATATTAGACTTATTCCTACCACTTTTGACAACTACTTTCTCCTCTTTCAGAAGTGGCAACTCAGCTGATTTAACCTTTACAACTATAAACTTACTTTTTTCTGTTGGAATATTCTTAAAATCAGTCACTTTGACCTTTTCTTGTGCAACAGCAATATAAAAATCTGGCCTATTCTTAAACCCATAATGTTTGACCAAAAAGTCCATATTTTCCTCAGAAAGAAGCTTCATATTTTTAAGCTTTCTTTGAATTGCTTCTTTAGCGAGTTCGCCTTCTTTACGGCGCTCCTCCTTCATAGAGGATCTGATTTTTGATCTTGCCTTTCCAGTAACCACCATCTTAAGCCATTCCTCGTTTGGCTTTTGATTCTTGCCTGTTGTAACAGTTACCTGATCTCCATTTTCTAGTGCTTGTCCCATCGGCACAAGCTTATTATTCACCTTAATGGCTACCGCTTTATAACCAATGTCCGAATGAATGTCAAATGCAAAATCCAACGCTGTAGCACCCTTGGGTAATATTCTCATATCTCCATTGGGAGTAAATGCATATACTTCTTCGTTGAATAAATTGGTTTTGAAATCATTGATGAACTCTAAAGCATCGGAATGTTGGGTATCCAATATATCTCTTACATTTTCTAACCAAGTATCATATACGGAATGATCATCTTTGACACCTTTATATTTCCAATGCGCCGCAAAACCTCGTTCCGCTATCTCATCCATTCTTTCACTCCTTATCTGGACTTCTACGAATTTTCCGTCTGGACCAATTACCGTTGTATGAAGTGATTCATAACCATTTCCTTTTGGAGACGTCACCCAATCCTTGAGTCTTTCTGGAATTGGCTTATATACATCTGTGATGACAGAATAAACTTGCCAACAAATACTCTTCTCGTCATCAATCGGCACATCAACAATGACACGGACGGCGAACAGATCATAAATCTCTTCAAATGGAATCCCTTTCGTTTTTATCTTATTATAAATAGAATGGATTGCCTTTGGTCTTCCCATTGTCCTGTAGGAAACTTTAGTATCTTTCAACTGCTCATTAATCGGAGACAAGAACTTATCTACATATTGATTTCTACTTTCTTTACTCTCATTAAGTTTAGTCTTAATATCTTGGTAAGTTTCCGAATCTGATATTTTCATACAGATATCTTGAAACTCGGTTTTAACTGAGTAAAGCCCTAGTCTATGTGCAAGAGGAATGTATATGTAGCTCGTTTCTGCAGATATTTTCAGCTGCTTGTGCTGAGGCATAGACCCAATGGTACGAAGATTATGCAATCTATCAGCCATCTTGATCAATACTACTCTTACATCTTCTACAAGTGTACTGAGCACTTTCTTGAAGTTTTCAGCTTGTGGACTTTCAATATTATTACTCTCCTTATTATATAGCCCATCGATCTTTGTCAAACCATCAACGATCTTACTGATCTTAGATCCAAACAATTGATGTATTTCGTCTTGGGTTACTGGTGTATCTTCTACGATATCATGTAATATAGCACTGATAACTGCAGTCGGACCAAGTCCAATCTCTTGATAACAAATACGCGCTACTTCAATAGGATGTAATATATAAGGCTCTCCTGACTTACGTCGTTGATGCCGATGTGCATGATTTGCTAATTTGAAGGCCTTCCTAAGATTCGCTTTATCATCATTTATCAAGCTAGTTTCCATACTGAGGAGGAGTTTCTCAAACTCACCTTGAATTACTTCTTGCTCTTGATCTGTTATGGTTAATGTTTCTGCCATATTGTGTAAAGTATTATAAGAAATGCAATTTATGACTATTCGTTGTATAACCGATGGAAGAATAAATAAATTCCAATGAAATTAATAATTATATGGATGCAAGAAGATAATTTATTCATTTTATTAAAAGTTCTTGAAAAAGAAAAAGCCACACTCCTTTGAGCATGGCTTTAACTATTTACTACTAAAATCAAAACTTATCTTAATATCAGGCTTTCGCCCTATCTATTTTCTATTAATCTTAAAAATACATCCCAACATTAAATGTCAAATAATTGAGTGTAGACTTCAGAGGCAACTTCTTACCTGCATATTTATAATCGTCACCAACTTTAGCAAATGAATGTTCGTACTTCACTCCTACTCTTAGATGTTTTCCTATATCAAGGCCTACACTTCCTAAGAAACCAGTTTGAAGACTTCTCTTCTTTTCTACGATATCAAATCCTGTCAATTGACCTTTACTTTGTTCTGTTTGGAAGTTGAACATTGGACCAACTCCAAGTCTAATTTTACCTAATTTGACTCCACCCACGATAGGCACATGAATTACAGAACTTGTCTCTTCCACGTACTGCATTGGCTCATCTATTTGTAAGTAATTTTGAACGGTAAAAGTATATGCGTTTTTACGATAATGCACTTCTGCATTAGCGAATAAAGGTCCAAAATCTGAAGAAAGACTTATTCCAACAGATGGTAAGTTCTTAGCTTCTAAGAATCCAACTTCCATTGCTCTTCTTCCTTCTGGTGTTCCAAATACTTTTGAAGTTGACTCGCCTACGGAAATCCCGTAAGACCCTACTATGCCGACTCTCAACTGAGAAAATGCTGTTTGTCCGAACACAAATAGTGCTGCAATAATTAGTAAATTTTTCATGGCTGTATTTTTTATAAAGTGTTATTGAGTTATTGTATATTTTTGATTTTCGACATAGAAATGGCTCTCGCGTGAATGACCACTTTCGGCTTACTTCTCTATCAACTTAATATTTTGGGTAGTTACATTTGTGTCGCAATTGGCTCCAATTGCCCCTAGTTTATTTTTATATTATTTATAAATGGTCTGTTAATATCTAATACGGTTATTCTCCGCAAATGGTTAGTATTTCGACAGTATTATTTTCTTTCTTTGAAACAGAAACAAATTCAATATTATCTGAACAATCATCAGTATTAACTTTTGTATTATCTCCAAAATCATAACATCCGCTTCCACTAGAAGCACATGATGAAATAAATGCTGTGATCGCTATAGCGCATAGAAATTTAGTTACGTACTTCATAGTCTCGTTGATTTGTATGATTAATATTTAGTTGTTTTTATTGCATCCCAAACTTTACGAATGGAATTTTACTCTCAGTGTACAAGGGGAAATAATTTTGTAATTGCTTCGTACATCTATATAATGTCTTTTAAGTCAAAAATGTGACGTGAGAAATGCTAAAATATCCTTAAAAAAACCATGGCGACATTTAAAACACATGAACCACAACGACAAAAATAATCATATCATACTGTATATCTGCAACTTACACCCCACTACACATGATATTCCCGCACGAAATTATTTTCATGATTATTAGTATAAAATAGTAATAGAATTAAAAACAAGTTCTTTAAATTAGCTTTCACAACTATATATCAAATAGAAAGACTGTCTAAATTGAACCACAAAGAACTTCACTATTCAACATTTTAGGGTTACCCAATTGGCTTATTAAAGAGTTAAATATGTTATCTTGTCATCATTTGATAATTTCTCGAAGCCTTAAAATGTCGAGTCTTGAAGACTTAATAATCGTTAAAGTCTGGGTTTAGTAAATTTAGAAGATCAAAATATTACGCTCTCAAAAGATTATAGAGACACTTTCATATTATATATTTACATCAAATTCGAACATTTTGATAAAAGGAAACAATATAAACAAGTCATATGGAGACCTTCATGTACTGAAGGGAATCGACTTAAATGTGCAAAAAGGAGAAATAGTAAGCATTGTTGGCAAATCTGGAGCTGGCAAGAGTACTTTATTACATATCCTTGGGACTCTAGATGAAGCGGACAAGGGAGAATTGTGGATAGATAATGTGGAGGTATCAAAATTGAATCAGAAAGAAATATCAATATTCCGAAATAAAAAGATTGGCTTTATATTCCAATTCCATCACCTGCTCAATGAATTCACAGCAGCAGAGAATGTAGCAATACCAGCTTTTATTGCTGGCGAACCAAAGGAAAAATCACTAAAAAGAGCCAAAGAACTATTGGACTATCTTGGATTATCAGATAGATCTACTCACAAACCAAATGAACTATCAGGTGGGGAACAGCAAAGAGTTGCTGTCGCAAGAGCATTAATGAATGAACCTTCTGTTGTATATGCTGATGAACCATCAGGCAATTTAGATAAAGCGACATCCGAAGATTTGCACAACTTGCTTTTTCAACTGCGAAAAGAAATGAACCAAACCTTTGTAATCGTTACGCACAATGAGGACTTAGCTGCCCTTAGCGATCGTACAATTACTATGGAAGATGGACTAATTAGGATATAATATTGCGAATGGAAGATAAATCAAACACAACACTCGACCCAAAAACTCCTGTTACGGAAGATCGGTTATTTAAAATTAAGAACTACGTAAAAGGTTTCTGGAAAGATGCACTTGACCTCGAACATGGTGTAGATAAATTACTCACCATTAATGAGATAAAAGAAAAGAACTCTATGAGTGGTGCGAATGCATGGATGCTTATGTGTAGCATCGTGATTGCCTCAGTAGGACTTGACATGAATTCTCCAGCTGTTATTATTGGAGCCATGCTGATCTCACCATTAATGTCTCCGATATTAGGCATGGGTCTAGCTGTCGGCATCAATGATAAAAACACTCTAAAAAAGAGCCTTTCCCACTTCGGAATGGCCGTGGCTATAGCATTGATTACTTCGACAGTATATTTCGCCCTTACTCCACTAGGAGAACGAACCCCAGAAATAATGGCAAGAACGAGTCCTGGCCCATTGGATATATTCATCGCATTCTTTGGTGGAATCGCAGGCATCGTTTCAATCGCACGGAAAGATATCTCAACAACTCTTCCTGGAGTAGCCATTGCAACTGCATTGATGCCTCCAGTATGCGTTACTGGGTTTGGAATCGCAAAAGGATTCGCAGACATAGCGATGTATTCTATGTTTTTATTTATTATAAATACCGTTTTTGTTTCATTAGCAACATTTATCATCGTAAGGTTTGTATTACACTTTCCGCAAAGAGACTTCAGTAATGCTAAAGAAAAAAGAAACAGCACGATTTACATTTCATTATTTTTATTAATTATTGCCATTATTTCTTATTTCCCATTCAGCAAAATATTAAAAAACAGAGATCAAAATAAAAAAATAGAACTGCTTATAGATCAGGTCTTTAAAGGCAAGACAAAATTATTTGATGGTAAGGAATTAATTCCTAGTGGGGATAGCACATTAATAATTTTGAAAGTATACGGAGACGGAGAAGAATTCATGACTGACGATGGATATAAAAGTATATGTAAAGAAATTGGACTAAAAAACACTACTGTTCAAATCGTGCCAACAACTAATATAAATGAAAGGGATATAGATGATCTGAATAAAAAGATCTCAAGTGTTCAAGATGCCGCTCAAAGGCTCAATTTTATAAAAGAGAAAAGTAACGAAAACGATAAGGTGATTTCTGATCTCAAGCTAGAATTGGCCAGATTTAAAATGCAAGATGAATTATTTAAAGAGCGGACCGGCTTTATAAAAGCAATCTACCCAGACGAGATATCAAGTGTAAGCTATGCTAGAGGACAGTCAAATAATTTTGCGGAAATAAAAGGTGATATCCCTATGTATGTCATCGATTGGAATTCTAAAGTAGAAAACCACGAAGAGAAACAAGAAGTAATCCAGCGCGTCTTAAAAACACAGAAAGATATGGAAGATGTGAGGGTGATTCATAATTATTGACAAGCCCGGTTAATACTTATTCTAATAATTAGTTAGAATAAGTATTTTATCAACTCCACTTGCTAGTACTTATTACTGCCTCTGGATAAACTACTCCTAACTGCACTTTATACTTACTTAAAACACTTGCCTCCATTCTATCAATTGTATGTAATTGGTCACTAGGGACGTTCTTTAGTTCCGGCAACCAATACTTAACATAATCCGCTTCAGAATCGTACCTTTTTGCTTGAGAGAGAATATTAAAGTACCTATCTTCTCTTGGGTCAGCTCCTACACCAGCAATGTAGTTCCAATTCCCATAGTTACTGCAGGGATCGTAGTCAATCAACATAGATTCAAAATACTCAGCGCCTAATAACCAGTTCAACTTTAAATCCTTAACCAGGAAACTAGCTACATTTTGCCGTCCTCTATTAGACATAAATCCCGTTTCCTTCAGTTCACGCATATTCGCATCAATGAACGGAATTCCTGTATTTCCTGACACCCATTTCCCGAAGAGCTCTTGATCATTAATATATTGATTATGATCTTCCCCTTTTGTTCCTTCTTGTTGGAATATAGCATTTCCAAATTTCTTACCAGTAAGCCTGAAGAAGTCTCTCCACATCAATTCAAAGAACAACCAATATGTACTCTTATTTTTTGTTCGTTGAATTTCATATTTTTTCAATTCAGAGTATATCATCTTTGGTGACAAACAACCTTGAGAAAGCCATGGACTGAATTTAGAACTAAAATCTCTTCCCAATAGACCATTTCTCGTCTCTTTATAATTTGAGATAAGATCATTATCCCATAGATAGTATTTGAGTTGATTGAGCGCTTCGGTTTCTCCCCCTATCCATTCGTATCCGCCTTTATCATTAGAGTCAAACTCTTCATGCCCTAGATCAGATAATGTTGGAATATCGCCAAACTCTACTGCCGTACTTAAAGCATTAAATCGTTCTGTCGGCGCGGGTAAAGGCTCTCTTACAGGAATGAACTTTTCTACTTCTTTTCTGAACTGTGTAAAAACATCTGGTGTATGCGTCACTGGAAATGGAAGGTCAGAAGTATAGAATAACATCTTCCCTCTAGAGTATCTCATCTCCTGCCCAATAGCCCAGAGGCTATTCTCTAATGAATCTTGTACTTCTACCTCTTCTTGTGTCCGCTCACGATTACAGAAGACCCAACTAGACTTCACCTCTCCTGCAAGCTTTAACAGCTCTTCTTCTGGCTTCCCAATTCTTATGTATAAATCTGAACCCAAACCTAAAAGTCTCGTTTTTAAATCAAGAACCGACTCTAAGATAAACTTCGCACGAAACTTTCCTGTTTTAGCAAATCCGAGTTTCGTCTTACCCATAAAAACTCTTGGATCAAATATATAAACAGGAATAATCTCTCCAGCTGACTGGATTGCATCCAATAATGCTTCATTGTCATGCAATCTCAAATCATTACGAAACCACACTATTGCTCTTCTACTATCTTTATTCATGGGGAAGAATATTTACACCTTGATAAACTAAAAATACGGAGTTTTACGTATTTCTCAATCTATAAACGGCTGCAAAAGTAATTGGTTTTCTGAATTTTACAATTCATGAGCGAATTTTGATGATTCGCAAGAAAATCAACACTCTTATTAATTAATAAGTGGATCATTGTTGAATCAGGTCAGTCATATAAAAGATTGCCATTATAATGTAAAATAGAGAAATACTACAAACATAAGCCAGTGATAACTATTAGATTTGTAACTATGTCAAATAATATCATTCGTTAAAGACTTAAAACCTATCCAATGAAACGAGTATTAATATTTCTTTGCTTAATCTGTTTAATTTCTTCTTGCAGAGAAAAATCAACATTAGAACAGCAGGTCATAGCGGTACATGATGAAGTCATGCCGAAATTAGGGGAACTTAACAAAGATCGTAAGAACCTGCAGAAAATCCTCAAAACAACAACTGACGAAGCTGTAAAACTAGAACTACTTACTGCGATAACTGTACTGGAAAAAGCAGATGACGGAATGATGGAATGGATGTCTGACTGGAAAGTACCGAGTGAACCAACTGAGCAGAAAGCTTACTTAGAAAAAGAAATGATTCGGATTACTAAGGTGAAAAATGATATGCTTGAAAGCATGAAAAATGCAAAACTTCTAAAAGAAAAACATAGTAAATAATGAGACTAATTACAATACTACTTATAGCAACGATTGCCTTTCTAGCTAGTAGCTGCAAAGAAAAAACATCTCCTACATTACCTAAGTTAGGCTTCAAAAAGATCGTAGATAACAAAGAAGTAAATCACACTGTAAAAGATTGGTCATTTCTCAATAGTGATAGCGTCCGAGTTACAAACAAAGACCTAGCGGACGTAGTTTATGTCTCTGATTTTTTCTTCCGTGCTTGTCCGACAATCTGTCCTAAAGTAGCTAGAGAGATGAAAAGAGTTTACACTGAATTCGAGGATAACCCTCAAGTTAAGTTTGTGTCATTCACTCTAGATCCCAAAAGAGATACGCCTCAGAAACTAAAAGAGTATGCAGCGAACCTACAAGTAAGCACTGACAAATGGTGGTTTCTGCATGGAGACAAAGACGAAACCTATGAACTTACAACTGAGTACTTGCAAGTAGGATTTGAAGACGAAGATTCTCCAGGAGGATTTGATCATAGTGGAAAATTGATACTTACAGATAAAGTTGGACATATTAGATCCTTCTCTGAAGGCACAGATCCAAATGAAACTCCAAAAATGATTAGAGATATCAATACATTACTAAAAGAATATGAGGGTAAAAAATAAGGTCAGCCTACTATTTCTAGTGTTAATATCTAGCTTATTCGCTCTTACCAGTTGCGAACAAGAAACCTATGCACAAGGCAAAAGATTGTATGAGGCTCACTGTAACAACTGTCACATGGAAGATGGCATTGGGTTGGCCAAGTTAATACCCCCACTCGCAAACTCTGACTGGTTAAAAAACAATCAAGACAAAGTTGCATGTATTCTGAGGAATGGCCAGAATGGTGAAGTTGTCGTAAATGGAGTTACTTACAATCAAGAAATGCCAGGCAAAAAATACACTGAAGTTCAGATTACTAATATCATTAATTATATCAATCATGCGTGGGGCAATGATTATGGCGTTGTTAATTTAGAGGGCTCTACTAAAGCTATTAGAGAATGTAAATAGCATTGCATACACATACATCACAGATAACCATTAACAATAGTTATATTGTTATATGCAGTACCCCTAAATGGTATATGCTAAAATTAGGTTTTGTTATGAATGTTGATCAGGTTTCTCAAGTCAAAATGATCATTTATTGCCTTTGAGTTAGTTTGGTTAACCGTCTTTTAGATCATCGGTAAAGTGTTTGATTTCTTTTTTCCTTGCGAATCGTTCTGCATTATACGAACTAGACTCGCCTTTTGGAAGCGATAGAGATACAAATCCATTCACTTTAAGCAATCTAGCAACAAAAACAATTTGACCTACATGGTAAGCATAATGACTGATCTGTCTTACAATTGCATCATGGAGTGTACAGCCCATGTTCCTTATATAGATTATCGTTTCTAAATCATCGTCTTTTACATCCCCTAATGTATCTTCTAATCTACCCCAACCTTCATTCCAATACTTAATCAACTCTTCTTTTGATGAGAAACTATTCACAAATTCATCATCTCTATTTCTCCAGGACTTCTCACCATCAGATTCAAATACATCAGTCCACCTGGAGAGCATATTTCCAGCCATGTGCTTCATAATCACAGCAATAGAGTTACTTTCAGGACTGGGCACTTCGAAGAGTTGTGCTTCCGGAATTTGATCTATCGCTTTCTCGGCTAGAGATCGGTAATACTCAAATTGTTTTTGGTATGCAGTTATTTTTGACATAATTTAGGATTTCAACTTAAACGTATAACAATAAATAAATGTACTCTATTTGTTAGATTCTCTGTAAAATTAAACAAATGAACTACCTTAGCGCCTTAGCAAGAGTAAGAAATAGATGAGAATATTTAGGGATATCAACGAACTCCCCAATTTTAAAAATGCAGTCCTAACAATCGGCTCCTTTGATGGAGTGCATCGAGGCCACCAAAAGATTATCAAGCGGATAAATCATTTGGCTAAAGAGATCGATGGAGAGAGCGTTATCATTACGTTTGATCCACATCCTAGAAAGATCATTTACCCTAAGGATGATTCTTTTGTGCTCCTCAATACGCTGGAAGAAAAAATAGACCTTATAGAAAGTTTCGGAGTTGACAATTTAGTTATTGTCCCTTTTTCTGTAGAGTTTTCACAACAGCCTCCTAGAGAATATATCGAACGTTTCTTGTTGAACAGCTTCAACCCGTCTTATATTGTTATTGGTTACGATCATAGATTTGGACTAAATAGAGATGGAAATATTGACCTTCTTGAAGCATACAGTTCTGAACATAACTTCAAAGTAATTCAGATAAAAAAGCAGGAGCTCGAAGACATAACTATAAGTTCTACTAAGATTAGAAGTGCTGTAAAAGACGGTGATATAGAAGAAGCAAATCAATTCCTAAATCATAAATACATGATCTCAGGAATTGTAGGACATGGTGACAAAATAGGTAAAACAATAGGCTACCCTACTGCCAATATTGAGGTAGAGGAAAAATATAAGCTTATCCCACATGAAGGCGTATACGCTGTAACATGTGATGTGGAAGGACTCCATAAAGAAGGAATGATGTACATTGGTACTCGCCCAACGATATCGGGAGTCGTCCACAAGCAAAAAATAGAAGTCAATATCTTTGATTTTGATGACAACATCTATGATAAACCAATAGAAGTATCTGTAATCACTCGAATCAGAGGAGATCAAAAATTCGGATCATTAGATGAGCTCAAAAGTCAACTCGCTAAGGATAAAATATCGGCTCAAAAAGCTTTTCTCGTGCCAACATATGAGGCGCAATCACAAGATAGAGTTTGCATAGCCATCCTTAATTGGAATGGCGAAGAATATCTAGAATCTTATCTTCCACAAGTATTATACTCTTCATCTGACCCGATCAATATCGCCGTGATAGATAATGCTTCTGACGACGAATCTGTCGCTTATATACAAGACTGGCATCCTGAGGTACAACTTATAGAGTTGCCAAAGAACTATGGATTTGCGGAAGGATACAACAGAGGATTGGAGTACATAGATGCTAAGTATACAGTTATTCTAAACTCTGATGTTAGTGTAAAAACAGACTGGTTAGATCCTATACTAGAAGCCATGGATGAAGATCCTCAATTGGCAATATGTCAACCCAAGATATTGAGTCTCGAGGAAAAAGATTCGTTTGAATATGCAGGAGCAAGTGGTGGATTCTTAGATAGTCTAGGATATCCATATTGCCGAGGACGTATATTTGACAATCTTGAAAAAGACAATGGCCAATATGAAGATGAAATGTCTATTGATTGGGCTAGTGGCGCTGCAATGGTTGTAAGAACTGAGGTTTTCAAGAACCTTGGAGGCTTCGACAATGACTATTTCGCACATATGGAAGAGATTGACTTCTGTATCAGAGCAAGAAAATGCGGCTACAAGATTAAAGTAATCCCTCAGTCAATAGTTTACCATCTCGGTGGAGGCACATTGGATTACAGTAGCCCTCGAAAAGTAAATCTAAATTTCAGAAATAGCCTTTATACTTTATTCAAAAATGAAGATGGTGGAAGCTTAATTTGGAAACTGCCTGTTAGGTTGCTTCTTGATGGAGTAGCTGGAGTAAAATTCCTTTCAGAAGGCAAAATCTCCAATATAAAAGCGATTATTGGAGCACATTGGACGTTCTTTTGCGAGATTCCTAAGTTGATGAAGAAAAGAATATCTCTTGAATCGTTAGTACAAAAACACAAAGTTGGTCGCCCAACCAAACAGACTAGATATTCGTCTTCTATTGTCCTTGACTTTTACATAAAAGGGAAAAAGACGTTTGATAAATTGAGCAAGTAATGAAGAAGAAATTAGAAATTATATACGAAGATGAATATATGTTAGCGGTTAATAAGCCAGCTGGCCTACTTACTATCCCCGATCGGTTTCGTCATGATATTCCAAATTTATTTGCGATGCTTGTAGCCGATAGAGAGGAGCTATATACGGTTCATCGTTTGGATAAAAACACGAGTGGAGGCATATTATTCGCTAAAGATAAGGAGACACACCGAATCCTGAATAAAATGTTCATGGATAGAGTTCCTGAAAAATATTATGTCGCAGTAGTTGACGGAATATTCCGTGAAAAAGAAGGAGAAGTCAATCAACCATTATCAGAGTCCACTACAACAAGAGGTAAAATGCTTGTTCACCCAAGAGGTAAAGAATCAAGAACTGCCTATAAAGTCATCCAAGAATTCGGTAATTTTACTTTTGTCCAACTAAGAATATTTTCTGGGAGACTTCATCAAATCCGTGTGCATATGTCTCATATTGGTCATCCATTATTAGTGGATCATCTCTATGGTAAGCGTGAGGAGTTCTTTCTATCTGAAATAAAGAAGAGGAAATTTAACATGAAGAAAGGGGAAGATGAAAGAGCACTTCTAGCTCGTCAACCTTTGCATAGTAGAAGATTGAAATTCCCTCACCCACATACTGAGAAGCCAATGGATATGGAGTTCCCTATCCCAAAGGATATCAATGCTATTTTGAAACAATTTAAGAAAATCTTGAAGTAATAAAGTCGACTATTAGATGTTAAATCGTTGTTCTTTACAGGCATAGAGGCCCGCAATTTTTAGAATTATAAATTACTTAGATCAAGTATATTTAAAGCATAAATTCGTCGAGAAGAGCTACTAATATAGACAACTATCGATTCGACACATTAAAGGTATCGGGTCAACAAGCTATGGCTTTCAAGCAATTGTAACTTTTAATTAAAAGTTACAATTTTGCCTTTGACACAACTCGAATCGAACCTAAAACAGGCCCGACTGAGTTTAGTCTAATTTATATTTCCACTACTTCCTTTGCAAATGGATCCAGTGTAGTACCATCTACATCAGCTTCAGCAACTAACGTAAATTCCGACTTCACCTTTCTTATAAACTTTGCAAAACTAACAAGAGGTCTTTTAAATATACTTTCGCTAGCCATTCTGTCCATTTCAGATTGAGCGATCTCATACATGATAGAAAATGGAACTTCCACTACCTCCTCTGGTGATATGACAAAAGAATCTGACAGTTCTAACTGTGCGATTGTATATTCATCAACCAATCTATCTTTCCCTCTTCCTCTTGAATACTTCTCCACTATTTTGACAGTAATGCCTTTGACAACACTTTCCGATTTGGTTGTAAATTTCAAATTACCAGTGATTACCTTTTCCTCCTTGTCAATAGGTAATTTCACATACATCTCTACCTTAACACCCTCAATTCCTAGTACTCTTTTTAGCCTACCTAACATATATTATTCATTTTATAGAGAACATGATGTCCTCCTGTACTATCAAAAGTGCAAAGATTGTACTAGAAGTTCCATAATTATCTTCGAATAGGTAGAAAAAGTAGACGGAGGACTTATCAATATTGGTATTAGATAGCCAAAATCAATTTAAAAGACCGGTATCTGTATTTATGACCCTTTCTCTTAATTTTTCAATGATCACATTTCATTCGTATATCCCCTAACAACCTTGGACTCCAAAAAAGAAAACAAGTTCTTGATCAACTTTTTCACCATTTTCATTTGAAGCGGGTGTCCAATCACCTGGTATATTTTCTATCATCTTCACTAGGACATTATCAATAGAATTATATCCAGAAGTTGAGGTAAGAGATACGTCTGACACTTTTCCTTCTTTTGATATGACAAATCTTACTTTTCCTCCTTTAAGTCCATCTTTTGTGATGATTTTCACTTCTTCTTCGCTATTTTTTTTCAAGTAATTGATAAGAGATGCATGTCCATCTTTGTATACAGCTTGCTGATCCGGAACTACACTGATAAAATAAGTTAAATAGCTATAATCCCTCAAACCACTTTTGTTTTCATAGTCTGACCGAATATATATATTTCCAGAATCGTTTGTGGATTGTATAAGTTTGATTTGTGCTGTTGTCAAGACTTCACTATCAGAAATCGCTCGTTGTTCTGTTTCTACATGATCATCCAAAATAGAAACTCTAGAATAGTAATAAGAATCTATATAATTTGTCGAGTTGGTAGGAAGGATATCAATGATTGTTTTTGCCTTATCCAAATCCGACTTTGAGATTGTAGCTAAGAATCTCGATTCTATTTTATATAATAAATCTATTGGCTCCACTGTTTTAGAATAATCTAAAAATCCAGCCATTAGCTCTTGATTTGATGCAACAGCTGTCACATTCGCCTTGCAATTACCGTTCTTTGGCATCATAAAATTGAAAGCCATAAAACTTAATCCTGCAATCAATAAGCCGAGTATTAATAAATTCTTTTTCATAATATTATATTTTTTGATGAGTATGCTTCAAATATATGGGTGAAGAGAACTACAAACAGCAGAACAATTGTAAAATGATGTAAACGTAAGTGTAAATGATTTGTATGGCATGTAAAAGCCTTTACTACTCTTACTCATCCTAGTATTAGGCAGAACACATTTGGGGACATTATTGGATATAAAAATTGGCTCCTGTATAAGGCAGAACGTAGGAGATCTTCGTGGCCACTGAAAATAAAATATATGCTTTAGAAGAAGAAGAAGAAGAAGAAGAAGAAGAAGAAAGAACTAATTGATATGAAGCTATTAATTATGATTGGTCATTTATTGATACGCAACTCCAAAAAATACAGTAAAATAAGATAAGTCCAAGTACTGGAGAGAAAATTACATTTACAACAACTGCAACAATAGTCCCCTGGCGCGCTTGCGAGAACCTACGCGAGAGATCAATCAATTTCTGAACCATCGTAAAGAAATGGCTCAAGCGGCGCTTAAAATCGAAATACAGGCTTATGTCTCGTTGGGTCATTCTATTTCGGCGACGAACTTAAGTACCTTTTATTTCTTCTTTTGTGTTGAGTATCTACAACTCCGCTCGCCTAATCAAGAACTTTGGAAATATGCATGTACCAATTCCATTCCCAAGTTTTCCCATCGTTTTCTGAAAACCCTTGTCTCCAAACAGGATTATTTGGATCTGATTTATCCCATTCGAACTTTACTAAGATTTCTTTATTTTCGAATGTTTTTTTTGTGTAAAAGACACCTAAATCTCCATAAAACGACCCAAGAACAGGATCTTCTAAAACTCCTGCTTTAGTAGTATCAGACCAATATATACTCCACAATTTTGTCTTTTCATCAAAAAAGCGCAATGACATTCCTTCAAATGGTTCTCCATCAAAAGTTGCATAAAAACGGTCTATATTCCCAAGACCATTTAAGACAATTTCCATTTCTTGACTAGCCTCAAATTCAATCCATTCAGTGCAATTATTTAGTCTGGTCTTTAGTCTTCTATTTCGAATTGTCCATGTCCCTTCAAAAAAATTAAAATCATCTTTTGAAGAAGTCTGCGATGCTATATTTATTAATAGTCCTTTTTCTGAATATTCGAAAAACTCAGTCCCCTGTTCCATAACTCTTTTTATATTAGTTGAGTAAATGTAATTACCCTATATGTCTAATTGTGTCAGGGGTGTTTATTTTAAAAAGATCATTCTTCTATCTCTAATAATTTCACCGTTTCAAAATCTAATTTCCCTACTGGCAATCCATTCTTTTCCTGAAATTCTTTAATTGCGTCTTTAGTTATTTCATCCATAACTTATTCCTTTGCTCCTTCTAATGAATAACCTTTCGCTCTCAGTGCAATTTGAACTCTGCCCACTAAGTTTGAGGTACTAATTGTAGGACAAGTAAATTCACTAACATCCGTTAAATAGGATTCTTTCACTACCCGCTCAACATCTATTCTTTTGAACTCAAATTCTTTCACCTTATTGGTATCTATCACAACAAAAAGATTCTTATAGGTGGGAGCTATTTCTTGGAAAAACCAATTTTCACAATATTCGTTTTCTTTTTCTTTGTAAACAGAGCATATTTCCGATGAATTTCTTTTGACCCAATTGGTATGTGCAGGCTTGTATAAAATTTGGATTCTCGAAACTCCTTCTTGCTTGTTGTTGATTCCTATATAAACATTATATTTCTCCGTACTCTTTACAACTTCAAAAGTAGCGGGTACAGAACACCTAGAATATACTTTTCCAGGTATGAAATCTTGTTTCAGTTTATCCAACTCAGATTTTAGTGAATCTATTTGAAAACGTAAGTATTTTTCATTTTGATTTGCTTTTACCGCATATGATTCATTCAGAGAAGGCGTTTTGCAGCTCAGTATAATTATTGATAGCAATAGTATCGATAGGTTTGAATATTTTGATTTCATTTTTCTAAAACTTACCAAAGGTTGGTGCTCTGAAGCGCAGCACCTCTGCAAAGATGTTATGTTTCAAATACAGTTAATTAGGTTTATTTATCCTCTCAGCTAGAGCTTTCTCAATTACAGTTTGCAATTACTCTAAAAGATTGAGTTGCCATGAAATGCCGTATTTATCTTCACACCATCCAAACTTTTTACCAAAACCATAATTCTCTGATTCATAATTATCAAGAGGGATCATAATCTGACCTCCATTTGAAGAAAGCGCTTCAAATAAGTTATCTATCTCATTTTCAGAATTACAGTCAACAAACAATGATACTCCTGGTGTAAATGACCATGCATGATTATAATTACTTTCTGAAACTCTGTACTCTACCCCATTTATAGTAAATATTCCATATTTGATAAGCTCTGGTGTTCCTCCCGCTTCTCCTGCTGAGTATTTTGTTATTCTTTTGATTTCCGAATTTGGAAAAATAGAAGTATAGAAATTCATCGCTTCTTCAGCTTTTCCGCATTGATCTCCGACAAAGGTTAGAAATGTTGCTATTTGCATTTTTTATTTTTTGTTAAAACTAAATTCCAATTAAATCCTGATTAAAGAGCATCTCGTCATGATTATCTCTGCAGACAAATTACAAAATCTAAGCTGAATCGAAGAACGTCTCTATCCATTATAATGATATAACAGTACAATGTAAAAGATTCCCAATCAATGTATTTACAAGATATGATCTTGCCAAAAGTAAAACATCATTCTCTTCTTCTTTCTAATACCGAACAAAGTTACTTTAATACACATTACTCGAACGTTCGTACATCCGCCTTGATCATCCTTCATTTAATCCATATCTTGCAAAGATAATGTGATAACAATGCAACATAACACAGCAATAAAGACAATTATACATACACTATTTTGGGTGTTTTATATTATGATCCTATTTGTGTTTGATCAACTGTGTTATGCTGATCTAAATCTGCGTTGGTACGAAAAAACAGAACCCGTATTATTGCTATTGGTGTTAGGTCTAACTTATTTAAATGAACTTGTTTTACTGCCCTACTTCTTCAAAAAGAAGGCATATGGGATTTATGCAACTGTCGTGGTTCTTCTGATTTTTTTAGTGACGCTATTCTATTGTTATTGTGTATTGCATTGCGAAGATAGTCTCGTGCTATGTTTTTCAGATGACCTTTGGATATTCATTCTACCATTGGTGTTTTTCTCTTTCATTTGGGTCGTTATCGAATTTTTCGAAAAACAAAAAGAACTAGAAAAACTCCACAAAGACCGATTAGAACTGGAGCTAAAGTTTCTAAAGTCTCAAATTAATCCTCACGTACTTTTTAATAGCTTGAATACCATCTATGCATTAGCGATAAAAGAAAATGACAGTATTGCTGAAATGATCTTGATGCTCTCCGAAAACTTAAAGTATGTTTTAAATCAAAGCAATGATACGTTTGTAGATCTGGAAAAAGATATTGCTTTTATCGAAAACCATCTCGAATTTAAACGATTACGCACACAAGGGATCAATATGATCAGCTATACAAAAGACATAGATTCGTATAACTATTCCATAGCACCGCTAATTCTTGTTGACTTAATTGAGAATGCATTTAAATACTCCATTTACAAAGAAGATGCACTAAGTGAGATTGTGATTGAAATAAGTGTACAAAAAGGAAAATTGAAGTTCGTTTGTAAGAATGAATTCGACGAGCATCAACAGGAAGAGGAAACCACTACAACTCAGATCGGTTTGAAAAATCTACGACAACGATTAAACCTTCTATACAAGGAGGATTATGTGCTTAATATTAATCGCGATAATGGTAAGTTTACCGTCGAGCTAAAATTAAATTTAGAATGAAGTGTATCATTATTGAGGACGAAGTACCAGCGCAAGAAATACTCATTAGCTATATTGCAAAAGTAGATGATCTGGAGCTTTTAGCAGTTTACAATTCTGCGCTTAAGGCCAATACGATATTGCAAACTGACGCCGTGGACATTGTATTTTTAGATATTAATCTGCCTAATATTTCTGGGATCAATTATATTAAGACTCTTAAGAGCATGCCATGGATCATTATGACGACTGCCTATTCCAACTATGCTGTTGAAAGTTTTGAGCATGATGACATCGTTGATTATTTAGTGAAGCCTTTTGGTTTTGAGCGGTTCTTAAAATCGATCAACAAAATAGAAGCAAGACAAATAAATAAACCACCAAAGCAGCAATTCCAAAATGTCGAAATAATAAGCAAAGAGAAGGATTTCATCTTCATCAATGTCGATAAGACTCTGCATAAAATTGACTTAAATGATATTCTGTATGTACAGTCAGATAGAAACTATGTAACCATTGTGACTGACAAAGTAAAGCTCCCAATTATAGACTCTCTAAAGCGATGGACTAATTATTTGAACCAGGATAACTTCATTCAAATTCATAGGTCATTCATTGTCAACATCAATTACATTGATAAGCTCACCGCTACTGTTGTCCATGTCAATAAGCACAAGATCCCTGTTGGAAAAACCTACAAAGAAACTTTATTCGACCGTGTAAAACCAATTAATTAATCCAACCTTTATTCCTATTTCATACCTATTAAGTTTAAGGTGCGCCATTAAATCGTGAAGTATCTGTTGCCTAGGTTTCATCAATAGGTTCTCACCCACATTATACGCCACAAACCATTCTTCATACCTTCTTCCTACCGCTTAATACACTTAATTGGTATCACAAGAAAACTGCCTTTACATTTGACATCATAAGGAGCATTAAACAATAATTGCAACATTATGGAAAGAAGAAAATTTGTCAAAAATGCAGTATCATTTTCAGCGCTTATCGCATTTCACGTAGATGCACAAAGCCTCTCTAAACTAGCGACACCGCACAAAAAAGCGACTACGACCAAAGGGTGCAGGTTTCCAAAGATGACGCTGTATACATCAAAGCTAAATGCCCAACGTGATTTTTATGGAAATGTGCTTTCTCTCCCTATTTATAATATCGACAAAACTGCATTTTCAGTTCAGATTGGAGAATCCACTCTAACCTTTAAGGAGGTAAGTGATGGTAGCGATCCTTTTTACCATTACGCTATTAATATTCCATCAAACAAGCACATAAAAGCAAAGAAATGGTTGTCAAAAAAAACGCCTTTATTAAAAGCAAGTGGCAGTGACCAAGATCTTTTGTACTTTGATTTTTGGGACGCTCATGCTATGTACTTCAAAGATCCAGCGGGTAACATTGGTGAATTGATAGCGAGACATACACTTGATAATGACAGAGAAGGTGAATTCAACAATTCTGACTTGCTATACATTAGTGAAATCGGTATGCCCGTTGAAAACCCATTAGAGCTTGCAGCCGAATTGAAGCAGGCATATGGCTTGGGTACTTTAGGAGAATCTATGTTTATTGGAGACGAATATGGCCTTTTTGTAGCCGTTCCCACTGAAAGGCTATGGTTTCCTGAGTATACTCAAAACGCTGCTGTCTTCCCTACTGAAGTTACAGTCACAGACAAGGGCAATGATAAGTTCTCTTTTCAAAAATATCCATATCACATTCGACGAGAGGATTGATACGTATTAAAAAATGCCCCTTGAGTACAACTAATAAATTCAATAACTAAAACTAAATTTTAAGAGTATGTTACAAATAAACCTCAATTTTTATGTGGTGTTACTTATAGTGTCTTTGTCATTAACTAAAGACTGTGCACCGCAAGTCAAATCAACATTAAAAACCTCCGTCATTGAGACCAATCACTCTACTACTTATAGTAAGATAAAAACAGGAAGTTTTTTAGCTTGGCACGCTTCCCATATAGGTGGCATCGACCCGAGAGAAGGGAAAATCAGCTATAAAGAAGCAAGTATTATAATTGATCATGGAAAAATGAAAAACGCAGATATTGTTATAGATATGAACACACTCACGGTCGAAAACCTGCCAGAGGAAGGAATTAAAAACTTGACAGACCATTTAAAATCGGATGACTTTTTTGACACTAAAAATAATCCAACGTCGATGTTTATGCTTACATCAATCGAAAAAACAGAAGGAGATTACAACTCAAAAATCACAGGGGATCTTACCATATTAAATATAACAAATAGTGTGTCGTTCAACGCAAACGTTCATATAACAAAGAATCAAGTATCAGTCACATCTGAATACTTCGTTATTGATCGTTCTGACTGGAGCATGACCTATAATGCAAAGGGAACTCTGGGTGTACCACTTGATTATCTAATTTCTGATGATGTTGGATTTGCAGTAGATATTATACTTACTAAATAGTCAGCAGCTTCAGTGAATCTCATTTGCTTAAATAAAAACAACATCCTATTCATCTGAAAACAAAGGCCCGCCCTTTCTCTACAATATAGATCATTGTTTATGATCAGAGTACTCAATCAAAAGTAGAATAGACGTGTTAGCGCTATCACTAGACATGCAATATTCCTAATTCAAGAAAATGTATGATAATAACAAGTACTTAAGCAAAAACAAAAGAGTCACTTAGAGTATAACAAAAGATAGTTTGATAAAGAAGCGCCTTTCAACCATTAACGTGGACAACCGATCTTAGAAGGAAAGAATCATTACATCGACTCTTTGATTGGTTTCTCTTCCAACACTAGTGAGATTCGAGGCGATAGATTTTCTCTTACCATATCCCTTGGCTATAAGGTTTTTGGGATTAACACCTTGTTCTATCAAGTAGTTTCTAATCGAGTTGGCTCTTTGATTGGATAATTCATCACAATATTCATGACTTGGAACATTATTGGTATGACCTTGAAGTTCTATAATTACCGACTTATTATTAAGAAGAAAATCTTTAAGTTGACTGATTGCCGCTTTGGATTCTAAAGAAAGTGTTGATTGGTCAGAATCAAAATTAACGCCCTCTAAATTAACAATTTGATTTTTTGTTAATTTCTTAACTTCCCATGGATTCGAATTGGAATAAACACTCTGAACAGAAAAACAAACTAATAATAAAATAAACATTGAAGATTTCATAGATCGGGTTTTATATCAATAATATTAGGTTTAAGGTACAAAGAAAAGTTGAAATATTAGAGCATGAAAAATAAAAAACATCAAAGAAATCATAAACGTGCAGGTTAGCTACAACAAATTCTTACTACCCGTTTGTATGTTTTGCACAAAAACATAATATTTACATTCTAGACAACAGGCAGCTCTAAATGCTTTTGACCTTAGCTTTAGATATCAATTCACCGATAGCAAATCCGATTTTATATAGGTTGTGAGAAAATAACTTCACGAATCACTTGCCATCGTTGATCCTCTTTTGAAAGATCTATACTCAATGTTAGTTTCCTTTCTTCACCTGTCAAGTTTACTTTTCTGGTTACTATCACATGAGCAGAATTGTCTGTGGCAGCTATATGATGATATTCCGCCCATGTATTTAATGGTAGATCTCCATTTTGCTTTTTAGATGCAAATAGATTTTTAAACGCCTCCTTATCCGCGATCATTTTTTGCCCTTTTTCATCTACCATGACTATCTGAAAATTCTTATGGTATATGACCTCCAATTCATCGGTATCAAAACTAGTGCCCGCTTGGATCAATTTTTCAATAGTGGCCTTTACTTGTTCAATTAATATACTTTGATTCATAGTTCTTTATTTTATTAATAAATGGATTGCTAATCATTCAATCAGCAATCCAATTCCATAGCGTTAATATCTTTTAATAGCCTACCGTAAATCTTTTAGAAGCTTTATCTTTATTGATAAACTTTCCTGTCGAATATCCATGAAACCGTCACTGCAACAGAAGCGATGACAGCTGGCATAAACTCTCCATCATTCGCTATCAAATGCGCTGCTAATGCAAGTAGCGCATCAAACAAAAATCCAGAATAAGCTAACTCTTTTAGAAATTTGGATTTCTTGGTTAATACTGCCACTACTCCTAAGATTTTTAATATCGCCAATGGATAAATAATCCAAGTAGGGAAGCTAAGACTTGTAAATGCTGCACTTGCAATGTCGTTGGCAAATAAGTACATTCCGGCTGAAAACATAAAGACAAGGCACATAAGGCCTGTCGCTACCCAATAAATAATTTTGTTCTTTTTCATTCTGATTATTATGTTTAGTAATTATTGATTTAAAAAATGTTATTTAAGTTTTTTAATAGGTCTTGAGGATCTAGTCTTGCCATGTAATTCTCTTCAAAGTGTACAAATACAATTTCTAATTTCTTATTGATTACATAGACTGCAGGTACTGGCAATTCGTATTTTAGGCTGTTATGAATTTGTGCTAGATCAATTCCAAAATTGGTGTACTCCTTTTTTAATGATTCATTTAATTGAAAAACAATACCTATTGACTTCATGAACTTTGCGTCAACATCTGTTAGCGTAGGATAGGATAAATTGTTTTTAAAACCTGTCTTATTCGCTAGTTCTGGTCTTTCCGAACTAATCGCAACAATGCCAACATTAATCTTTTCAAATTCTGTTTTCAACTGTTCATAAGCACGTAACTCCACGTTACAATATGGACACCAACCACCTCTATAGAAATTAATAATCAGAAATTCCATTCTAATCAATTCCTTAATATTGATTAAACCACCTTCGTTATTTTCGAGTTGAATATTGCTAATTGTATCACCTATGCCCGCTATATTTGAGGAGAGTCCACTAGCTTCCAATTCACTAATACTATTAATAAGGACATCCGCTACGTTCTTAGGCATTCTTGACAATCCCGACTTACTTATATGTTTTAGTTGTTCATTAAAAATCATTGCAACTATACTTTTATATATACTACAAAAGTAAGTTGCATCAAACGAGAAGTACTTATCTATATACTCAGATAAATAGTCAATATCAAATCGAGATATAAAATGTTAATTGTCTTCGGCGAATTGACGAGGAGTAGTTCCTGTGATCTTTTTAAAAAATCGTGTGAAATTCGATGGCTCCTTAAACCCCATTTTAAAAGCGATTTCCTGTGAGGTATACTTCTTCTCAGAAATATTTCTTTTAATTTCGAGTACCAACCATACATTGATAAATGCTTTAGCAGTTTTGTTTGCCTGCTCTTTACAAATGTCGTTGAGATAATTATAGGACACTTTCATCATCCTAGCATAGTCTTTCGCATTATGGCTTTCTTGATACTTTTGGGCTACTAGCTGTTTAAAATGTATAAAATCTTTAAACCGTTGTGTTTCAAATGCTTTATGTTGATAAACGGTTAACCTCTTAACTTGGTAGACTAAACCCATGAATATAGAATTTACGAATTCTGTCTTTAAATTTGGATTTAAAGTTTCCTGTATTCGCAGAAGGGTTTGGATGAATGGAAGGACTAACTTTATATTTTCCTGACCAATAAAGAGACTTGGTGTATGGAATAAATGTAAAAAATGGAATAGATTATTTTCGCTTAAAGAATTAGTAATGAAGGACTCTTATAAGGAAAGCACATAGCCTTTGCAGGTCCTATTCTTATTAAAAGCATGTACTTGTCCTTTTACCAATGGTATAATCATACCTGGAATTAAAACCTGTTCATTAAAGTCAATTGTATGACTACCATTTCCATCAGTAATAATAAGAAGAGCATGAAACTGAATTCGATGAGCCGAGGATATAACTACTGATGTTTTATTAAATCTCTTGTAAAGGCTTTCAAGAGAAAGAATTTCAAATGGTATGGATTGTTTTGCCACACTTTTAAATAAGATATTTTCTATTTTCTTGCTCAAAGGTTTTATTTAAATGCTGATAATAATTCTATCCTTGACTGTAATATAGCTTAGTGTCTCATACATACCTAATTTCGAAACTCATAAACGGTATAACTCTCATCCTGTTAGATGCACTCCTAAATATTCGAAATTCGTAGAGGGTTGCAATTGAAAAAATAAAATACCCAAACCAATATATAGGAATACAAACTATAAGAACAAAGTGTTTCGAAGATGACAAAATTGACTTACCGAATGTTTGTTCGATAACTAAGAGAATCCTACTTTTGTGACATGAGACCACAAAAATTTACTGAAGCTGTTCTTTTAGAAGGGATGATGACCGTCCTAAGATCTAATGGTTACAATGGTGCCTCATTAAGTGATTTGGCTAAAGCTTCTGGTTTGAAAAAATCAAGCCTGTATCACCGATTTCCTGGCGGTAAGAAGCAAATTGCTCAAACTGTTCTTGATTATGTTGCTAAGAGTATCGAGAAAAAAATAGATACTGTTTTAACTGATACATCAAAGACTACAGCGGATCGATTAATAGAAGTCATAGATAACATTAGGGAAATATATCAAGATGGTAATGCGACTTGCATTTTAAGAGCAATGGCTCTGGATAAGGGCATGGACGACTTCAGCGATCATATAAATAATGGAGTCAATCACTGGATAGAAGGATTTACATCATATGGCAAAGAATTAGGTCAAAGTCCAGAACAAATAAAAAAGAATGCTCGTCACACCTTAGTTATTATCCAAGGCAGTTTAGTTGTTTCCAAAATGATGGCTGACAATTCTGTATTTCATTCCGCTCTAGATGAGCTAAAACATATGTACAAACAACCCTAACACTGAATTAAATTTAAAAATATGAATAAGACCGCAATAGTTATACTTTCAGATCCCAAAGGCGGAACTGACGAATCAACAGGAAGGGTACTTAATGCCCTTGCCGCAGCATATGATTACAAGGTTGCTGGAGAAGAGGTGAAAGTAATTTTCCAAGGTACAGGTACTAGATGGCCAGAATTACTTCAAAAAGAAGATCACATGGCCCATAGAGTTTACAAAGAGATAGAAGATGTCATTGAAGGTGTTTCTGCAGCCTGCTCAAAAATATGGGGCGCTAATCCTTCTGGATTGGATTTAATAGCTAACAATCCTCTACCAAACACACCAGGACTTTCAAGTTTTGTAAAATTACAAAAAGAAGGTTATACGATTCTAACATTTTAAATTATGGAATCAAAATATCACAAGGGAGAGCTATATCTACAGGATAAATTCGGCGAAAGTCAAATTGCCACACGACTTGCTGGCATGATTAAGAGTGAAGTTATTGAAAGTGCTATTCCATTCTTAGAGAATCAAACTTTTGTCATTGTAAGTTCCAAAGATACAAATGGTCAAATATGGAGCTCAATATTAATGGGTAGACCAGGATGGATTAATGCTTCTGTCTTGGGTCGAATTACATTATCCTTAGATTCCATAGCTAGCCCAATATCTGACGTCTTTTTTTCAAACCTAAAATCGCAGAATCAAATAGGGATACTCTTTATTGAATTAGGTACAAGAAGACGATACAGAGTAAATGGGAAAGTAGAACTTTGCGAAAATTCACTTAAGGTTTTAATTAAGGAAGCTTATCCTAATTGCCCGAAATATATCAATAGAAGGGTACTTAACGCAACCATACAAAACAGCACTGCTCCGCCTATCAATATTCAAGGTGGATTATTAAATGACTTCCATAAAGAATGGATTTCTAATGCAGACACTTTCTTTGTAAGTAGCGCTTCTACTCAAGGATCAATGGATGCCTCCCATCGGGGTGGGAAAAAAGGATTCATTGAGATATTACCAGATGGTGTTTTGAAAATTCCTGACTACAAAGGAAATAGTCTATATAATACTATGGGCAATTTTTACGAAATGTCTGAGTCTGGCTTGATCTTCATTGATTTCGAAAATGGATCTGTTTTACAACTAACAGGAAGAGCAACTTTCTTGTTTGATCAAGTTTCTGAGGCAGATTTGCAAAAAACAACTGGAACGGGTAGATATTGGCTTTTTAAAACAGAAGAGTGGATACAAACAGATAATCATAATGCTATGACCTGGGAATATTTAGATGCTTCTCCTTTTAATCCACTTTGATATAAATATTGACATCTTCTTTTTGTCAACTTCCTGATTCTAGTTTTTTACTATTTTTCTTGTAAAGTGTAAATTCTAAATCGAGTAAGGCCCCAGGAAATATTCCTTCTTAATCTCTCACCTTAAGAAGGGTATTTGACTTTAACACTAGATTACTATTATCATTGAGCTCCAATATTGGGGTATCATATTTAGGTGTATCCCCCTCTGTAATATCTAATGTTAGTGATCCCCCATTCAACACAGTTTTGACCTGTACGAACATCCTAGCTCCTGAGAAGTTAACATTTGCATCATTTACAAAAACCTGCAATGGGTTTAGCCTCGTTTGGATGTCAAAATTTGCAGGATAAATTGTATTGAAAAAATCTAATGTTTTGCAATTGGTAAGAATCGGCAAGGTGATTATATCGGCAGTTGACACAAAACTGTTGTTATCAAAGATCAATCGAAAAGCCGTATTTGGATTTTTATCTACTGGGCATCCTCCAGTGACATTTGACCAATTAGATTTGACATCCCAATCCCCAGTATTCCCAATCCAATATAGAGGGGTCAATATCGTAGAGTTAGAAAAATCAATATTCGTATTATTCCCTTCATCCGAAGCCAAAGGTGCATGAAAGGCACCATCCATATCTGCATTGATGTCTTGGAAGTTGACATGACCTGTAACACAGAGGTTACCAATTGTTTTCTCTATTGTCGCTTGAGTGCCAGGTACTGTTGATTTCATGGCTGCTGCATTTGAATTTGAGGCTTCGCTTATTATAGCTTCACTAATAATAATACCTCCATCCGGATCAACCATCAATATCGCATCATCCTGTTTAAAAATAATTGAATTCACATTTAAATCCGATTTGGAAACAACCGCTCCAGTCCCGTTAAGTATAAGCTGGTTTGCCGTAAGTAAGGCACTCGGAAAATTAAAATGGGTGGAAATATATCCAATAGTGTTATCCAATGAATTATTAAGTTGCACGTCATATAAAGTTGCAGTTAGAATTTCCAGCTCTTCACATTCGATCAAACTTGTACCTGCATTAACAGTAACGCCATAATCAACACCATATGGCTTCAGACTAAATTTTCCATTTACTTTGATATCAGAAGTGCCTAAATTTAGTGTTTTGGGATGTTCTTCTAATAGTAAAAAAGAGTTTGTTTCTATATTATAATTTGAAGTTGAGAGTGTGCCTGATAATAATCGTAAACTTGTACAGACAAAATTACTTTTCAATTTCCAATGACCATTAGATCCTGTAAACATGATAATTGGTAAACTTACTGCATTGGTTTCTACATCGTTAAACGTGTTAGCATCTAGCTTTATAGAAAAGAATCCTACGCCAGTTATAATTGCATTACTGTGTAAGTATAGGTCGCCTTTTATATGTAGATCTGTATCATCCAGATACGTGCCATCTAGCAGTAAGGTCGTTGGAGTTGTCTTAGTCCATGATAAATCATTACAAGTGGCTAATGTCCCAACGGGTATTCGGATACTATTAATCGCGTCATTGTCAATCACTACGTTATCCACTGCTATAGGAATGCATCCATTATTAGAGCCATTGGCTAATTCCCAGTTATCTGGATTATCCCAATCATTGTCTACCCCACTATTACCAATCCAATAATATGTTTGAGATTGAGGGCTGTTTGTTAGTGTCCATCCAGATGATGTTTCTAAGAGTATTGAATTGTCCGTTACAAAATTAGCTCCTCCTTCTGTTTGGATATTCTGAATGATAGCATCACTAATGGTCAATGTTCCACTTGATCGAAGGAAGGTAATAAAATCCTCCTCATAAGCCTTAAAAACAGTCCTTTCTTCACAGGCCGACACAGTGGGTGTTATTACTTCTCCATTGATTGTCACTTCAATAGGAATTGAATTATTGGCTCCATTAAAATTAAGAGTTGTTCCTTCATTCTGAATCTCTAGCAGATCCACAATTACAAAGCTTGATGCAAACCTAGTGTCAAACGAATTCTCTACAATAATGGTATCAATCAAGCAGTCTGTGCATTTAAAGTTATTGTCTAACAGATCACCAGCTTCATAGTCCTTCAATATAATTTTGGGATAAATAGAATTAGAACCATTAGAAATACCTTGCCCAGCAAACTGTTCAGCCCTAATTACAAAATTGCCTATTATCTGAAGTGCCCCATAGCAAAATACATCTTCATAAAGGTTGCAATTGATTGTGGAGACACCAGCTACAAAGCTCTTTTGCGAATCTAAAACTGAGCCATTATTGTTTACTCTAAAAATGCCTGTAGTTATATCAAAATTATTGGTGGTTAGATTACCTCCCTGATAATACACCCAATCAGAAGCTAAAAGGTCTCCAACTAAATGATAGTCTTTATCATTATTTGGAAATTTGACGTAGTGAAGGTTTTTACCCGCTGACTTTATTTCTTGACTGCCATTATCCTTACCATGAAAAATCCATTTATGGGAAGCTGTTCCTAAATATACTATACTGTGAGTTGTTAATAAACGTAAGTCTCCGTGTACATTCATGATTGTCGGATCACTTGTTGTGCCTGTAAATCGCAATTTAAAATTGGCGGAAAATCCAGTGACAATAAAATCCTCGACAAAATGATCTCCACTGGGGATATTGACATTGTCTCCAGTAGATAGTCCAGAATTGGTGTCGAAGACAACATGAGTATTTTCGTCGGGCAATACTGTGCTCGCTACTCCGCCACTTGACAGCGACCATTTTGCAGTATTTGTCCAATTCCCAGCACCTCCAATCCAGTATAGATTTCCTGCACTAAGACTAATTGGCATCAAAATCAAAATACAGAATAAACATGTTAATCTAAAAACTACTATTGACTTCATCTACATTCGATTTATAATACAAAAGCTACATATTAAGAAAGAGGTACGTACTCGAAAGAAATGAATCGAACGTCTCACTCAATAGCAAATGTAAATGAAGGGGTGTAAAGAGAGTACACCCTTTTGGGTGATTAACGGCGGTCCAAATAAGTGTTTCCATCAAGCCGAAATAGACATGGACTCGATTAGATAAGTTTCACAACCTTATCTGTCAAACTTTGACAATTATAGATATATCAGTCATGTAAACAAATGCGTTTCATGTCCAATTCATTATTAAATTACATATTCAGTTATTGAAAGCAGATTGCCATCAGGATCATTAAACCATGCGATTTTGGCTTTACTCGGAGAAGTCCAAATGCCTAAATCATCTTGCTCCAGAGCGTTATATCTTTCAAATTTTACTCCTTTTTTTCTTAATGATTTTACCTGGGATTTAATTTCAGCAATCCTAAATCCCAAAACTGTAAATGGTTGAGGGATTAATTTATCAACCGTAGTAACTCTTAATATAACTCCACCTCCTTCAAGTTCTAATGCATAATCATCTTCAGACACTAGTCTTAGTCCAAGAACATCCATGTAGAACTGTTTTGACTGTGCTTGATTTACAGTTGGAATAAAGGCGGTTATTTTAGGTTCGTGTAACATATATTCTGATCTTGATTTGTTTTGTTGTTTGGGTTGCTTGATGCTCATGGACTTTGATTACATAATCAAAATGTAAAGCAGACATAATCATCTATTGCTCTGCATCGTATTTAACTCTCTTTTCAACTTTATAATATCAATAATATGAGTGTAAATTACAATTGGAACGATCATCGCGGGTAATAATATAAACGGGAAAAATGTTACAGCTCTATTGGGTTGGTCAAAGCCAAATTGTTGTATAGGGAGTTCAGCAGAAAGAAGTCCATTAACTAAAATAGAGCAAACCATAATCAAGCCTATGATGTTCCATACCAAAAGCCCCTTTTTTGATATTTTATTAGTGTAAAGCATGATACAAACTATTGGCGCGGATAATCCAACAAGAATATCAAAGTTCCGACCTTCAAAAGTCATTAATTCAGGTATCATTTCATGTAGAAATAAGTAGTAAAGGAATACTTCAATTGGGATTCTAATAGAATGAGATAACGTGCTAAAATAAGAGTTTCTTCTTTTAACTGACCAATCAATTTGTTTGGGCAAAAAAGCATATATAAACACCACTATTATTGGTAATATAACGAGCGCAAACCGAGGGGGAATCACATCTAAAACTCGATAATAGCCCAAATAAGCAAGTATTGATTGGATTATACTCCAAATGATGATTATTAAAGCTAGAAACTTCGGCTTTCCATTCGAAACGTAAAAAAAAACGATGGTAATGATTGCTACTAATACAAAACCAATATCAATCCAGCTAGGTAAATTTTCTATCATATTTATTTCTACTGTACAACTAAAGAATAAAAGGAGCCTTAATAAAAGAAGATTCCACCATATTCAATGTTCTTTAAATCTATTTACTTAAAATCCATTCCATCTCAATTGAAAGGGCATCAAATTTATCCGAGGAATCTGAATATTTAGACAATAGATTTTTCACATCTAAAGAAGTAATCATTAATTGTTGATTCTTCAGCCATTCAATTAAAATTTTAGTCTTCACAATTATCTCTTTTGGATGCGACACCCTTTCAATTATTGTGATATTCTCCGTAAATGAGACACCAACTGAATTATAGAAATCTATCCATTTTTTTTGATTCAGATTCATCTTTTCCTCAGTTAAGTTCTCAGATAAAAGGTATAAATAACTTTTGATCACTTCAATGAATTGATCATTTTCTATTTCGAGCTCTTTTTTTAATAACAGGTCTAAAAACCAAATATTTCTTCTTTTTAAGGACGCTTGAATTGCCCCATCAAAATTAGTAACATGGTTAACTAAGTATATGAAGGCGGCAATATTATCATGAATACATGCAGTTACAAGATAAGATTCTTTATTCCATTGCTTTGGGGGAATGTAGTCAACATCATATCCTTCTTCAATCCATTCAATAAATTCCTTTCCAAGCCCTTTAGCTATAAGTTTATACGGAAATTCAAAATTGGCTTCTTTATGACTCGGTTTTAAGGTTTTAAAAGTTGGGTGCTCCAAATACATTTTTAGGAATTCAGGATCCTTAGGTCGTTCATTATCTGGCTTCTCATCTTCAGATAGCCCTCTAGCATTTGCTTCTTCAGCTTCACCAAATTGAATTAATCTATTTTCATGAATTACTAAACCAATTCCATGCTCTTGATCCCATAGGCAATCTCCCTCTATACCGATATAAGACATGCCATTTTTATGAAATGTATCAATATAAATTCTGTGAAGACTAATTATTCTTTCGATGTCGTTCTTCGATTTAACTTCAGGAGCTTTGTCAAATTGACCATATTCATATTGATCATATATCTCATTCCAATTAGACCATATTGTATTTATTATTAAATTTAAAACTACTGTTTGATTTCGAATAATGTAATTAATGGCATTAATCTGTTCTTTGCTCGGTTCAAACTCGTCATCAAGGAAATCACAAATAATCATGTTTATAGTTTCTTCGCTTCTTTCCCAATCCAACTTATTTAGATCTGCTAGCGTAACCTTAAACTCCCAATCTCCTTTAAATTTGAAACCTTCTTCTTTTTTCATTTTCTTGATATGCCCAACAGTTTGAATAATAGCCAGATTTACTGGCATCTATTTTTTATACCCAATGGCTTTCATTTCCAAAATTTCCATTTGCTTTTCTTCTCATTACCACTAATCTCACTCTTAAAATCATATGGATAACCAATTTCAACTAAGTCCTTTTCAAGCTGCCCCCAATCTTCAAGTTCATTAACGACAGATAAAACCATGGCTCTCGTTAACATTTCTCCATTATAGATTAACGTCACAGTGTCAATCGAAATGCCACCTTCCTTATAACTTTCTTCAAAATAATCAGCCGCCCAATCTATATATGTTTTAGGCTTTCCATCCAAGATGCTTAAAATCTCTTCCGAATTATTTTCATGATTTTTTATTTCTCCAGATTGCCAATCACTAAATTCAGTTGCCCATAAGCAAAATGTCGTACCAATAGAATTGACTGGTTCTCCATAGATAAAATCAGTAAAAACTGAAGGCAAATCTGCAGTCAACTTATCTTTCTTGGGCTGTTCAAAATCATGAGCAAAACCATTTATAACACATCCTTCTTCATGAAACAATACATGCATTTCATCCCCTGAACCATCCCTCATTTGTAAGCATTGTTCGTTTATATCCCATTTTGAATCAAACGAATAATATCTAAACTGCCATTCTTGGGAAAGTATAGCGTCCAAAACTGAAATTGCTTTACAAACTTTTTCTAAAGTCTTTCTGTCCGGTAGTTTAGTATAGTCTTTTGTTGAAATCAATTGTCCTTTTTTAACTTTTATTATATTATTTGCTTTCCGAAAACAATTACTTACATGCTGTATAAGGCTCTTGCGAAAGATGTTTTTTATACCTTGTCATTGAGCGATTTTCCTTAGACCTTTTCAATAAGACTTATTTGCTTTTCTTTGTCTATTCCATGATAACCAGTGAGAGAAAATTTCAATTAATATACTACGAAATCGATGTAGTTAACCAGCGCTTATAATTAGAAAGAGTGTGAGAGAAAATTTGGGAACTACAAATCTAGCCATTCTATTTGCACATGTCGGTTGGTCATTAAATGTTAGAAGTTGGTTTAATTATATCTAATAAATATGAAACGATTTTATTGGTCTCTACTTCTAATTCTTGCATGTTTAGTAAACCTTTAATATTCTTTCGTTTATTTCGATTGTATCTACTTTGCATTGTTGCGATAATATCCATCGTATCTTCATCAAACAATTGATCTTGACGTTCAATTAAACTCAATGCTTTTTTAACATCTCCATTAGAAATATGATTTCTTACTTTTTCCTTTATTGAGATCTCATTATCGTCGTTTTGAATGCTCTTTTCAGTTAAAACAACTTCAAAATCCTTTTCGTCTTTTAATAAACTATAAACATCCGCATTAAGAAATGGTGGATTAGAACATTCAATCGTTCTTTTGCCTAATGATATTCGTTCGCGTATTTTAAATTCCTGATAAAAATTAGGCGTTTTAAGGTCTAGGCAAGCTTTACAGTTACAAGGAATTAGTTTTGTTACTTTTATACCTGAATACGAAGAATGCAACTTTTCAATTGCTCCTGATACAATTGCTCTTAATTCAAATTTGTTTCTACCTTTAATTCTTACATGAATTTCATTTTCAACATAAGTCTCAATAATTAACGCAGTAGAGTTTAAATATTTTGCTAAAAATCCGCTTCTCCAGGATAAGTCTTTATCCTCATTATAATCATGTAATCTTACTATTAGCCTTGACATTAAACCTTTAGGCATAAAATCATAGACATATTTCAACTGAATATTATCATGGCTATCCCAATTTAAATTTATTGGTATTGAAGCTGATAAAAGTTGCGGGACTAAAAATTTATCCCCTAAGTTATTGAGTCTATAGCACAGTTCAAACTTCTCCATTAAAGTTCGTAATTCTACTTCTTTCCCTTTAAATTTTTGATCTGACCAAATTCGCTTCATATCCAATTTGTCAAAAATTCCTTTATTTCTTATTACGTCTTGATCATCTAATATTTTATAGACCGCATTTGTAGCCCATTCATTATTTAAAATAATTATTCTACTAAGGATTTCATCTTCTTGAAAATGTAAAAACGTTCCTAAATCATGTAAGTACTGGCTTAATGTAATTGCATCTCTTTCATTTTTAATTCCATGTTTTTTACAAATTTCAATATATTGTTTTGTATCTATATAATTTTCTAATTCTGATAATTTTATCAAATCCTCCCGAATGGGAATCCATGCTTTAGGAACTGGTTGGCCTATATGATCTAAGGATAGAATATGATGTTTTACATCTCTCTCAAAGGTATCTAATCCTTCATTTGTAAGTAGGTTTGTAATATGGACATCTTTTATAAAATTAAATCTATATTTCATTGCTCCAATATCCAATTCTTTATTATAGCCACCTTTTTCATTCTGAAGAATTAGTAAAGGGCAACTTCCGCTAAATAATTCCACTGTCTGTAACCAGTATTTAAACGCGCCATTGTCAAAGGTTTTATCTTCTCTTCTACTGTCGTCTACTAAAACATATAAAGATCGCTTCGTTAAAAAAAATTGATGGGTTGCCTTATAGATTTCTTGACCTCCAAAGTCCCACATATTAATTATAAAATTCTTCCCCTCATAGTCGAAATTCATTTTCATTATATCAATACCTTTCGTCCGATCAGTTGATTTTGGCATTGGAGCACTCCTGTTTTTTAATTTTCGAACCAAAGTGGTTTTTCCTACTCCTCCTTCTCCAACCACAATCATTTTAGCTTCATAAAGAAAATCAATTCCCTGTTCTTCAACTTGTTGAAAGTAATTAAGGACTGCTTTATCGCCTTGATTTAAAATCTCAATGGGAGGTGTTTCAATAGGATTATTAGCTAGTCTAATAAATTTGTTGAATTTTATAAAGTTGGAGACTTTTGAATTTAAAGTGATTTTAAAACCATTTAATATTGCATTCTGAAAAGAAGTAATATCTAATATTTTATTATCCTCTAACGATATACTTTCGAGTTTACTCAAATTCTTAAGTGGTGATATATCAATAATTTTATTGCCTCGGAGTTCTACTTTTTTTAAGTTTATTAAAGACGACAAGAAGGATATATCCGTAATTTCATTATTATTAAGGTATAAATATTCTAAATTAACCAACTTTGAAATAGGTTCAAGATCATTAATTAAATTATTGTTCAAGTCTAAATATTTCAGGTTTACATTTTGGGATAATGGTGTTATATCCTCAATTACGTTATCACTAATATCAAGGAATTTCAATCTTTTAAGATAAGATAATGGAGAAATATTTTCAATGGAGTTAGCATTGATTTTCACTTCCTCTAATTTGGTTAGATTAACCAAAATGGATAATTCCTCTAACCCATTCTCAGATAAATAAATTTCTTTTAAAAATGACAATCGCTTCAACGGTGACAAATCTACAATAGTGTTTTTTGAAAGATTGATTGTTTGAAGACTTGTAAAATCGGAGATTATATCAGGTAGACTTGAAAGACGATAGTCCGAAAGATCAATTGAATGCACTCCTGTCTCCATATTGTTTTCAATTTTCTCAATTAAAAACTTGTAATCTCCTTTCATTTATTAATTATTTGTTGCCACTAGCAAGGTTTAAAACGCACCTAAACGCTCCACAGTAGGTGTTTATTAAGCTGATACCAAAACACCAACAAATTAAGAAAATTTCACCATTTCAACTTTACTGTATTTAAACGGGTACTATTCAATTACAAACGACTATCATTGGTCTAAACTACGATCTCAACTGAATCAGCTTAAATATAAAATAATAAAAAAGAATAGAAAAACCGAAACCAACATTTAACTAAAAGCCATTTCAATTTTATAATGGATATCTCCCAAATCACTTAATAAACAAACTAGCGAGTAATCTAGAAAACGATAGATTATTACTTTAAAGCTTAATTATTCGCTCTTAAATTAGATTGTCAGGGATAGATTATTACAAGCTAATAACTAATGTAAAAAGCTAAAGAAAGTATATAAGCGCCCGACTGATCAACTGTGATATTATATCAGCATATACTCCTCCATTATCATAACTTGATGAAGTTACTTTTACTAACTGATTTCTTATTACGATTAAACAGTGACAAAGAATATATACCTTTTGGCAATATACTTATGTCAACTTCCTTGTCCGAATCGACGGTGCCCTGCCAAATCTTTTGTCCATCTAGACTATAAATTTCTCCATAGTAATCACGCTCATTCACGCCTTCAACCTTGATGAAATTTTCCGCAGGATTTGGGTAAACAGTGATATTATTTCCATTATCTATATTAAATTTATTGCTCACTGTCCCTCCGATGACTTCTATCTCTTCATTGATATCAAATGGATTAGACCACTTTTCATTTGTATAAATATCAAATCCAGTTAATGTTTTAACAAAGGCCTCCAACTGCAGTCTTTCATCTATACTCAGGTTTAACGGAATTCCGTTTCCTCTAATTCTATGATCTAACATATCATTTGTGGAAGTAACATTATTATAATGATCTAGTAATTCATTAAAATTGGTAGCCTGCCCGTTATGAAATAATGGACCATTTAATGAACCACTCGGTCCAAAAACATTACGTAAACTTGGAGATTTGGTAATGCTTAATACATCAGAACCTCCTATTTCTAAAACAACACCATTATTGCCATGCTGTGATGAATAGGTAAATGATGGAACAGAGTGGCAATGAAAACAACCTAAGCCTCCTCCTATTCTTGCTCCATTTATATCTTTAATTGACTCATTTACGAAAAGTGCTTTTCCTGAGTTTTCATCAGGTGTGAAATTCGGAAAATCCAATTCAATATTTCCATTTGAGGGAGTGCCATCAACCATTTCAAATCCTTGATCAAATCTGGAGTCATAAGATTCAATACTTCTTACGAACTGAGCAATTGATTTAGAAATCTTTTCTTCTGTAATTGAATTGTCTCCAAAAGCAAAAGTAAATAGCTCATTGTAATAATCTAGCCCTTCTAGTTGCAATATCAAATCATTAAATCCAGGACCATCTGCTTGTCCACTATACCCCATTTCAATATGATCTTTAATAGGTTGCGTTGCCAAAACCTCAAGGCTCTCAGCCCGTTCATCCCAAAAAAGCCCTTCAAAAGGTGTTTCTAATATTCTAAGATTAAGTAGGCGCATAGGTCTACGAAGTGATAGCCCATTAGCACCAGTTCCTTGAAGCTCTTCCACTCCAAATGCCAGTTCTTGTTTATGACAACTTGCGCAGGATACACTATTATTAGAAGACAGTTTTTTATCGTAGAACAAAACCCGCCCTAATGTTGCGATTTTATCATCCATTTGGTTATTAACTGGGGAGCTGTCTATACCCAAATCAATATTATTAGGAATACTAGATACACTGTAATTGAATAGATTAGCTAAATCAATTATTCCAGACATTAGGATAAATGACAATAGTAAAAGGCCAAGAAATTTTAATTTAGTGTATCTCATTAATTTACTTTTTCCGATTCTACACTTTCAATTTAGTGATCTTTTCAGATCGAATTCTTTAATTAAGCGGAAGTAATCTTTGCCATATCAAGGCAATTTGCTAGTGTAATACTAACGAATCAAGGTAACATCACCGTATTGTATCTTTTTAAAATTGTTAGTATCATTATAAGTATAAACCACCATGTAAATGTAAACTCCAGTTTGTAACATCTGGCCTTGGTATGAACCATCCCATGATTCTTCTGGGACATTAGTTTCAAATATCAATTCTCCCCATCTATCAAAAACCTTGAAATTGTATTCAGAAAATCCACAATTAGATAATGGTAAAAGCTCATTATTTATGTTATCACTATTTGGTGAAAATATATTTGGCAAATATAAATTACAATCGCAATTTTCCAATCCTATGAAAATTGTATCAAGGTTTGTGCTTCCAAAGCAATCCGAAACTGCTACCCAATAAGTGCCTTGTTGCGTAACATTATAGGTAGGACTGGTAGAGTTATCTTGCCACAGATAAGTGGCATTTATTGTAGTTGCATCAAGTATTAATGATTCTCCCTCGCAGATAGTAGTGTCAATGCCTAAATCTATGCTTGAGAATAAGCTATTGTCTATAATAATGGTATCAGATGTGCTTCCGCAACTATCCGAAACAACCACCCAATAAGTGCCCTGTTGAGTAACAATAAATGATGAATTAGTAGAGTTGTCTTGCCACAAATAAGTACTATTTGCAGTAGTTGCATCAAGTATTAATGATTCTTCATCACAGAGCGTTATGTCAGCACCTAAATCGACTGTTGAGAACTGGTTATAGTTTATGTTGATCGTATCAAATGAGCTTCCACAGTTATTCATAACTTCCACCCAATAGGTTCCTTGTTGAGTAACATTATAGGTAGGATTAGTGGAGTCGTCCTGCCACAGATAAGTACTATTTGCTGTAGTTCCATCAAGAGTTAAAGATCCTCCTTGGCAAAGCGAAATATCGTTACCTAAATCAAATGTTGATAAATGGTTATAGTTTATGTTGATTGTATCAGTTGAGCTTCCGCAGCTATCCATAACCTCCACCCAATACGTGCCTTGTTCAGTAATATTATAGGTTGGATTGGTAGAGTTATCATGCCACAAATAAACTCCATTTGCTATAGTGACATCAAGCAATATGGATTCTCCCTGACAGAGTGTTGTATCAGTACCTAAACCTGTAATTGAGAATTGATTATAATTTACATTGACAATATCTGTTGAGCTTCCACAACTATCAGTAACCACTACCCAATAAGTGCCTTGTTGAGTAACATTATAGGTAGGATCGGTCGAGTTGTCTTGCCATAGATATGTAGAATTTACTGCAGTTGCATCAAGGACTAACGATTCTCCTTGACAGAGATTAACATCGCTTCCTAAATCAACTGCTGAGAATGGAATATAATTAATGTTGATGGTATCAGTTGAAGTCCCACAGCTATCCATAACCTCAACCCAGTAGGTACCTTGTTGTGTGACATTATAAGTTGGATCAGTGGAATTGTCTTGCCACAAATATGTACCACCTGTTGTCTTTGTATCAAGTAGAATAGAATATCCGTGACATAGCGTTTTATCGTCTCCTAAATCAACCGTTAAGACAGGGTTATAGTTAATGTTGATCGTGTCGGATGCTGTTCCACAGCTATCCGTAACCTCCACCCAATAAATACCTTGTTGAGTAACATTATAGGTTGGGTTGGTAGAGTTGTCTTGCCACAGATAAGTACCATTTGTTATAGTTGCATCAAGTATTAAAGATTCTTCTGGACATAGCGTTGCATCGATGCCTAAATCTACATTACAAGGTTGACTGGAAATTATATAAACGCCGGACAAATCAGCACTTCCAGTTGTCTCTAAAAAAGTAATTTCAATTCCAGCTACAATATCAGATGAATTTAATCCAAAATGCAAATTAAAATCTAGTGGTAATATATATCGATCCGAACCAAACATTCCCACAGTGCAAGTATTAAATATGTGGATCCAGTCTACACCACTTATTTGTACCCAATCTACTGCCTGAACAGCATAAGAAGTTGAATATAGACCTGTTGTTAACAATAATCTTACATTATAATTATCTGGATGATAACTTGTTTCTAATAATAACTCATCACCAGCTACATCAGACCAAGTACTCCCAAAATCTCCAGTCATAACTTCTCCCGTACTAAAATTAACCCATGTAGAGTCATTAGGAAGGCCCGTTATAAAATCAGAAGAACAACCATTTGGATGTATCCCACTTACCAAATAATCCATAATAACATTTCCTCCTAGTGTTTGTGAAGATGCTACAACGGTATTTAATACTAAACAAAGAAAGGTGATAAGTTTTCTCATTATTTGTAATTAGTTACTTAACTATGTAAGAACTTTGAATTGATGTTCATTGGTTTATATTTTGTAATATAAACATAAATATCGATTCGTTAATTGAATTGGTTAACTCCCAATCTATTTTGTAAAAGTGGTTTCTTTTTTCACAATTATTTTTTTGCGTTGGTTTGGAATCACCTTAATTTATAATGACGATTCCTTGTTTTATTATGGTCGATGTAGAAAGTCTATAAACATATGTTCCTGTTATCAAACCATCAGTAGGTATTTTAGAAACGGGATCGTGCCTTTTCTTGTAGACTCTTTTTCCTTCAATGTTATAAATCGCCACATCAACAGGCTCATTTATATTAGAATACAAACTTAAGTCGTCTCCTTCCGATATGGGATTAGGATAAACTAAAAGTTGAGATTCTGGAGTCACCTCTTCTAAAACCGCTGTCGAAATCGATCCTTCAAGATTAATATTATCAATATACATATGCTGAGCCCATCCCTGAATTACTCGAAATATAAGCTGCAAATTATCCATGCCGTCATAACCTGAGAGATCTACAGTTTCAGTTCGCCATTGAGATGCAGTCGGCACAAAAGGCTCTGTATTATTGGCGGGTGCCGTAGCTAGATTTGTACCACCTTTAATGTAAAGTGTGTCGTATGTGAGTCCGCAATCAGGGCTAATTAGGATTTCCAATGTGTCTATATAGTTTCCTCCCCAAATCGCATACGCGACATCAAATGTCAATTCAGCATCTTGAAAATCGGCTAAATCAATAGAGATTGTTGCATCGTCAATCGCCCCCTCAGGAGAATAATAACCTGGAATGTACATGCACTTTGAGCTTAACCCATATGCACTAATAGAGTCATTTTGTAACCATAACTCTTCATCTCCATCATAATTTATTATTTCAAAACCTCGTGGAGGGAAACTATTTTCGAATCCTTCCTGAGTTACTACGTCGATTATCTCTTCACTATTGATGGTAATGTATATGGAGTCCAAATCAGAATTCCCAAGATTATCTGTTATTTGCAGAGTAACAAGGTGTGTACCTTCAGAATCAAATGTCACATTAGCTTGCCATGAGTTAGCGGTTGATGGAGTCCCGTTCTCAAAGGACCAATTCCAAGTAGCGTTTTCATGATTCAACATTGAATGATCCACGAAATGAAATATATCATTCCCATTACAGAAAGAACTAGTGCCCTCAAATTCGTCGACCATGATCTGCGCTGGCAGATTTGCTGGAGCTTCGTGGAATGTGGATTCCCATATTCCTTTATTTGTAGCGATTCTAAGTTTTCCATCCCGATAAAAAGGCCGTGAATACAAAATACTAGTTGCAGCCGGAAGTCCTCTGGAAAAACATATCCAGTCGCTCATCGTATTATTTCGGTAGAATACACCTAACCTGGAACAGAGATAAACACCTCCATTTGTCCCTGCGATTAAACTCATAGATTGTGGATACTCAGACGAAATTGTAGCGGTCGTAAGGTCAGTCCATGATCCACCTCCATCAGAGGATTTAAATACCTTGCACGGAGCTCCACTTAAGGTAAATGTTAACCAAATCTGCATAGGATCATATGGATCAACTTGTAGCAGTGTATTTTGGTTATAATCAACAAGTGGAAGTGTGACCTGATTCCAGGTTAATCCTCCGTCAATAGACTTAATCAAGGCTGAAGAATTCGTATCTGACAATCTTTGGCAGACATGGATAATGTCTGGATTAGATCGAGCTACTTCTATGTAAGTGATTTTATCATTGGGATTATTCCCGAAAGTATTTAGCACTTTAAATGTAATTCCCTTGTCCGTTGTTTTCCAAAGTTGATTATCTTTTCCGGTGTAGGCGATTGAGCAATTGCGCGGATCAAACTCAAGTTCACTATCCCCTCCAATGGGGTCATTGCTTTCATTAGGGTCAATACCAAAACCAAAAGAACCGACCGCACCACCAACTTGCAATGGCAAATATTTACCTCCAATTTGAGAAGAATAAACTAGGCGATTATCTCCCGGGTTTACATACCCAGTAGGTGGTTCACCACCAGCCAGATTCATAGTGTTTCCGATTCCCCAATTTTCATAAAAGGCCATATTACCATTGTGATATGCGCCTCCAAAAAGCACATCTTCATTCCATCCACTTCCAAACCCCCAAAATTCAGTACTATGAATGCCTCGGTTTCTTTTCTTAAAATCAGTCGTCGAAAAGAAATCGAAAGACCGATATATCCCTCCATCTGTAGTTACCCAGGTTGTATTTTGCACCTGACGAAAATCTTGCATATCAACATGAAATCGTTCCGTATGTATCGCACCGTTAAATGGTGCATCTACATATCCACCAAGTGGATTGAATGTGGTTCCTCCATCATCAGACTTCCATAAATTAACACCTCCAATTAGTAACTTATCTGGATCCGTATCCGAAGCAAGCAGCGCACAATTGTATAAGGTCGCCCATACACCAGAACCATCTATCTGTCCTGTCCCTATATTGGGATGAGCCTCATCATATGGTCCACCTGTAGGGCCATTAGGAAGCGTCCATGACAGTCCCGAATCATCACTTCGATAGAGGCCGATAAATCCAAAATCATTGTCTTTTGAATTCCCAAGTAAATGTGCATAAACTCGGGAAGCATCTGCCCTGGTCACCGCAATCCGTCCGCCAGTTACACTTCGATTTATGTTTACAGAGGAGTACCAACCATCACTGATATTAGTAAAAGATGAACCAGAATCAGTGGATCTTAAAAACTCAATCGTTGATAAATCATCATTATTTCTAAGCACATACATAATGTTATCAGAATCTACATTGAATTTTACGTCATATACCACTCCGCTCACCACTTGGTTCCAAGTACCTCCGTTATCGGTAGATTTCAAAAGTCCCTCTCGCGAGGCAACAAATAACGTACTTGGAATATTGGGATGAATCACGATGGTCTCTACATTAAAACCCCACCCATCAATAAAAGGTGCTGTGTATATGATACTCCAATTCTCTCCTCCATCCGTAGTCTTACAAATAAATTTATTTGCAGAAAAATATACGACATCGTGATTTGTGGGATCAATAGCAATTGCTCTGATGCCAAGATTCCAGTAGACCCCAGGAAACATAATTTCAAGACTTACATTGCTCCAACTATCTCCATGATCCAAACTCTTATATATTTCTCCTGATTCTGTTCCGCAATAAACAACGTTGGAGTCGCTTAGGGATTGATCGATACAATAAACATTAACCTGATACGCACTGAAGGTGCTGTCAAGATCATAATTTTGGATAGGTCCAACCAGAGACCAATCTCCTAATGAACCATTTCTGTTATCTTCTGATGCAATAGACTTAATTTGTGTTGACAATGGAATTATATATCCATCATCATCAATTCGATTTTGTATCGCTCTTTTCCATAATTTATAATATCTAGTGTGGGCATTCTTTTCAAAGTCGTGTGATTTGTAGAATGAATTGTATGATCGTTGGATCTCATACACGTTGGGATTATCCCCGTACATTAATTTAGCCCATTGTGGTGCGGTTGCTATTAAATTCTGAGGCGGTAAATTTTCGACCTGACCGGACATTTCAATAGATAGAAAACAAAACAATACCAACAAAAATATTGAATGATTAAGGACTTTGATTTGTCTTATCATGGATCTTTTATATTTATTTCTTATACGGCAATCTTTACAGAATCGATAGAAACTCCACAATCTAAGAGAATAGAAACCATATAAAATATGTGCTTAAGGGTTAAATTTAAAAATAACCAAAATCCAATGAATTGCAAGGTTCTTTGAAATAAAAACAATGCTGCTTGTCGTAGAAACTCAGAGCCTGAAAGTTTTATCCCAAAGAAAACGTTTAGACTGAACAAAACCATAATAACTGGGCTATGAATCTTGTCTAGCGAATATAAACACAGGTTTTTAGGCACCATAATATTCAAAACAACAATGAGCGAAAATAAGCTACCTCGAAGTTGTTACTTCTCACCACTTTTTCAGTCAAAATAAATGTAGAAAGAGTTGATACCCCACATGGTATGGTATTCGAGATTAACCCTACTGAAATCAAGCAATATGCAACAGACTATTATTTTCACATTTATGCTATTTATATCCTTAAATATAATGGCACAGACTCCAGGGACTCCTATTTTCTATGAACAATACGCTGGTGACAATCGAGAGTACATAGAATACATTCCAGGTAATCTGCCCATTATTATATCTGCACCACATGGAGGAGTAAAACAGTCTGGATCAACCATAGGTGGAACATTTTATCCTGATAATGACTCCACGCTGCCGGATAGATCCTGCGGAGTAGACGAAAGAGATGATAATACAGATATATTAGTTCGAGAAATCCAAAATGAAATTTATGCATTAACGGGCTGTTATGCACATGTAATAATAAATAATCTGCACCGATCCAAGGTAGATCCAAACCGAGAAGAAGGAGAAGCTGCGTGTGGCGATAGTGATGCAGTTGATCATTGGAATGCCTTCCATAGCTTTATTGATGATGCAAGTGCTAGTGTAGAGTCAAACTGGGGCAAAGGGCTCTATCTCGATGTGCACGGTCAAAATCATACGATCCCAAGGATAGAAATTGGTTTTAATATATCCGCAAATGATATCAACAACTCAGATCTCAATCTCCAAAGCATCATTGATAATTCAACAATTAAGAATCTAGTTACAAATAACCTTACGGGACATACCCATGAAGATCTGATAAGAGGAGCAAATAGTCTAGGTGAGTTTTTCCAAGAAGCATCGGGTACTTTTTATGCTGCACAAAATTACCCAGGATGCAGTCACAATGGTACAAATGGATATAGAGCCTTACCGAGTAACACAGACACAGGAGGTCAATCTTGCGACGACACAAAACCATTTAATAATTCATACTTTGATGGAGACTTTTATAATAATAGAAGGCACGGTTCAGGACCAGGAGCAGATGATGGTAATGGTTCCCTCGTAGGAGGAGGTGGCAGTATCGATGGCATAATGACCGAGGTAAATAGAAGAGTAAGAGATCTAGGTACTTATATGGGTAATATTTATGACACCAAACCACAAACACTGGTGCCATTTGCAATGGATTATGCAGAAGTTGTTTTGGACTTTATCGACACACACTATAATGACTTTACGAGTTTTAATTATGGAGGCTGCACAGTTTCTTTAAATGACTCTAATCCTATACCAACGATTACAGGTCTGAGTGGTGGCGCATTCAGCAGCGCCCCTGCCCTATCCATAAATTCATCGACAGGTGAGATAAATTTATCAACAACTAATGCTGGTATATATACGATTACATATTCCGCTGGAGATTGTGAATACTATAACTCATCACAGAACATCGAAATCAAATCTGGAACTGTAGGATATGTTGATATTTCTGCCTCAGGGGATGAAACAGGTGATACCTGGACTAATGCATATCCTAACCTGGAAGCTGCATTGATTTCTGGATGTACCTATGACACCATAAAAATAGCTAAAGGGGATTATATACCGACTACTACGGATAGAAGTTTTCAGTATTCGCTCTATAGTAATCTAGTCATTCAAGGAGGTTACTCCTCAGGAGGCTCGGAATTCGATCCTTCACTACATTCAGTGGTACTTAGTGCCAATATTGGCTTAATAGCAGATGAAACGGATAACCTGTACCGCTCCGTTTTTATAAATGAGACTATTGTTAATCTCCATTTATCACATCTCAATATTACCAATGGATATGCCAATGGATCAGGAGAGAATTCTCAAGGGGCTGGAATTTTCAACAAAGGTGTCATTGTATTAAAAGACATAAAAGTTACTGCCAATAAATCAACTGGAAATGAATCCGCATTTTATAACCTAGGAAGTGTTCAAATGTCTGAAGACGTGACTTTAGAAAATAATGGCTCGATATAAATTCTAGAGAAAAACAGGAACAGATGCATTACATTACTTTTTCAATCTACTACAGACATTGTAATTTTCTGATTATCACTGCGATTTGTAGATGATTCAGTTATTATGTTTTATTTCAAACGCCTTCCCCATTTCAATTAAATATTCCATACCTTCTACATGATCCAGCATAAATTTAGGGATACTTTCCAATCCAAACAATCCTGCCATTATTCCTGTTGTGATAGAAGCAACCGAATCAACATCTCCTCCCAACCTAATTGATTTGCGTAATGCATCTATTGGACTTATACTATTCTTTAATATGTAAAGTACACTTCCTGTTGTATACTTCGAATCTGATGGAACTCCCTTAATCCCTGATAAAAAATAAGGCTCTTTTATTGGTTGCGAACCACATAAAACTTCAAAGTCTCCATCCTTCAAATCATCGTAATCAACCAATAAATCTACTTCATTTAAATATATTTCATACTCTTCGTTCAAGTCCACCATTTTCTTACAATATGATATTATCGAAGTCCTATCTCCATTCTTTTTCAAAATGTATTCGGCAGCTCTTGCTATGCATTGACTTGATATTATAGCATTAATATTCGGGTGGGTTGCTTTAGCATTTATTGAAGCATATTCATTTATTAAGTCTTCAGATATTAATCCTAATGGTACCGATCTCATTGCAGGGGCATTCCCTGGATTATTTCTGTGTCTTTGAAAATCTCTTATCTCTTCTATTGTCTTCTCTCCTGAATAATACCAACTCATTGATCCATGACCATTTCTTCCAAAACCTTTTTCGGATTTCCCTTTTTCATACTCTGCCTTCCAACTTTCAACTAATAAATCTTCGGTAAACGGTCTTTCTGAAATTAGGGCTTTTATCATTCCGATTGTCATTTCTGTATCATCCGTATAATCCCAATCTTTATAGTTTTTTGTAAATAATTCCTTTTGCTCTTCCCCTACTTGAATTCTATCTCTTACACTTACAAATTCTGTAAAATCTACATTCTTTCTTATCCAATCCCTATCTTGAAATTCAACTCCTGCTCCAAAAGCATCTCCTATTGCGATTCCGATCAGTATTTCTTTCATTGATTTTTCTAAAATTTGCGAGATAAATGAAGCTAAAAACACTGTGATATGCAGCGTAAGAATTAGCCAATTACATTATTATTTTTGTGAGTTTTTACTAAATCATTCATATTTAATAGTAATCATACATAATCATGTCAATATCCCCATGCATAAATGTTTTTATCTCACTATTTAGGTATTCTTCGCTATGATATTAATTAGAGCTCTATTTCGTCGAATAAGGCAGCTAATTTAGGACTTGAAGGTCTTGGAGCATTCGCATTTACAATATTTCCATCAGGATCTATTAAAATAAATCTAGGGATCCCTTTGATCATGTATTCCGTTATAAACTGAGATTTCCAGCTTTTATCAGAAAACAATTGAGTTCCGACTAGACTTTTATCCAAAATCATTTTTTTCCAGTTTTCATGGTCTTTTTCCGCATCAATAGAAATACTTACAAACTCAATATTTTTACCATGAAAGCCTTTCTCGACTTTCTTTAAAGCTGGAACTTCCCTTAGGCAAGGACCACACCATGTCGCCCAAACATCAGCATAAACATATTTACCCTTAAAATCATCTAAAGAGGTTTTACTGCCATCATTGTTTTCATACGCTACAAATTTTGGAGACGGGCTACCCTTCGCTAAGGCAGCAACTTTAGTATAGATTTTATTTATTTTTTCGTTATAGTTGGCATTAACTGATGTCTTAAGATATAGGTCATAATACGCTGTTGGATCATTGGCATATGTGACACTATTTTTAGCATTATCGTAAGCTAACTTGTCTTTAATGTTTTGATTTTTTATATTTTCATTAATCATTATTAGATAAGCACTCCCGTATTCTAAAGTAGAATCTTTCTTTACGGTATCTTGAACCTGACTCATTAAATTGGTAGATATTAAACCTCTATAACTATTAGAATAATAATAATCAGCTTCATTTTCAAATGAAAATTCTTTCATGTTTTTTTTATAATCATCTGAAACTTTAAATTCTGGTTTACCCGTTATATTTCCATGTGCCAAGGTATAATCAAATAAATTTGATTGATACTCATATTCGATATTAGCTTGCTCACTTTTCTTAAACCCTTCAGCAAAATCACCCGATTTAGAAAGCAACTCTTCTTGCTTCCGCTTTATAGAAGATAATGTGTCAATAAAACTTGTTTCATCTAAAGAATATCTTGCAAAAAAGGCAGTTCTAGCGTCTTGTCCTTTTATAGTCCCAATCTTAGTTTTCTCATAAAAGTATTCTGAAGCCCCACTTCCTTTGCCAGAGATTGTAAGTGTAGAATCTAAATTTCCTGCATCAAAATTAACAGTAACATTACCCCCTATTTGCAAAAACATAGGAACAAGATTTTTGCCTTCAGCAAGGTTATAATTATTACTATTGGATAACTTTATAGTATCCGTAAACATTCCGTTCTCATCTAACACTATCTTGTCACTAATATCTGAATCAAACTGATTCGTAATTGTTATTTCTTTAGATAATGCATTTGAAATCGTACCAGAAACAATTGCGTAATCTATTGCCTTTTCCTCCTTACAAGAAATTAATAAAACAGCTATGGTTAGAGTAAATAATGTTTTTTTCATGAATACATTTTAGTTTAAGCATTTGAATATACAATCCTATTTAAAGCAGAATTATCGAGGCCCTATTAAATCCCAACTATCGCTCTCGGCACTATTGATTTTCAATAATCCTTTTTTATTCTCAAATCTAACTTTTCATATACCGTTTCTCTAACTTATACGTGAAGATTACTGACAATGGCCCAGATATAATGCGAGCTCGATCTTGCGGAGAGGCTCAATTTAATAGACAACTAAAATTTGTGGGTTACTGGTACTAAAATTTTTAAATTCTAATCTGGTTTTTTCTGAAAAATTATTTTGCTCAATACATATCATTTGAAGATTTGCCGCATTGCTCATCCACTTTAATATTTCAATTCCTCCTATATCACTAATTCCACAATTGACTAAACCTACCTCGCAAATAGATTTAGGTAAATTCTTTGACAAAGCTATTGCTCCCAAATCGCCTAAAAGGTCATTGTAACTAAAGCTTACAGACTTAAGAAGATTGCTATTTCCTGTTCCCTCTTGCTTAAGACAATTTGCAATAGATGTAACATTTGATGAATTTAGTCCTAAGTCTCTTAGATTTAAAGTGCTCATTGGAGATGATTCATCTTCTAATACTGCGGCTTTTACCAGGCATTTTTTGCTGTCTATTTCTCGTAAAATATTTGCTATTTCTTGTTGGATATTTTTGTTGTTTATCATTTTTTTAAAATGGGTTTGATGTACTCATTAAGTAGAACATTTTGATTACACTCTATATTTCTTCAAGACCAATTTCAAAAATACGATAGCCTCCTGATTCATCAGAATCTAACTTTAAGAATCCTTTTAATATTAGTCTAATGGCCGACCGACATGGAGCGAACGCAGCGATAGCAAGTCTGATCTCATATCACATGTTAACGTTTTATCTTTTTTCATTTATTGAACATTTGATCACTGAAGTGCCTATTTGTTCAATATGGTTAGTATAAATGTTTCTACCATATACAACTAACTTTTTATCCGTATTTCCAATTTCCATGTTTTCTGTTTTTACTAAAAAGTAACCTTTATCAACATCCGTTTTCGTAAAGTTTAAAGTGTCTACAAGTTCAAATCTCGATTGAATTATATCTCTTTCAGCAAATGATTTTATCGGAACTTTGATGGTGTCACCTTGAATAGCATGAAATTCATTGTTGTTTATTGCATACGGAAGTAAAAGCCTTGGTTCGTTTACTGATCCAATAGAATAATTGCCATGTTCAATGATTTTGTATACGGATAGAAAATATTCGACTCTATTTGATTTATCTAATGAAGTAATATCGATGGATTTATCAGTCTTGACACTTTCATTATATACTATTATAAATTCTTTTAGCTTTTTAAAATCAAGGTTTTTAGAATTATTTAGACTGTAAAGTTGATCTAGTTTTTCCAAGTTTGAATAACATGTTTCTCTGCTATTCGTATGTGTCTTTAATATATAATTAGTAGCATCTCTAGTTATGTTTAGTACATAGTTGTTTTGATTAACAATAGCTTGAATTAGTTCTTCAATTGATTCATTGTCATTGCTTCTATCTGGCGTACAGGATAGAGTTAAAAATATTAGTATTAAGTATATTATTCGATTCATTTCTCTTATTACATGTAACGAATTATAGTATGCGGCAGTCTCTGTGAGGAACGAAAAGATATGGCCGCATGACTTATTGTTATAGGTCGGATTTCATTTGGTGATATAACTTGTTGATTTCTTCATTGTAGTGTTTTACAAAATCTTCTCTTTCATTGAGTTTTTCATATACTGATTCGATAAGATCGCTATAATATTCGAATTTTGAATAATTGAAGTAATGACCATTTTCCCCACTATGCTTTTCCCATATTGTTTTTGAGCCATTAATTGCAAGTTCTAACATTGGACCAAGTCTTAGATACTTTTCATCTGTTTCTCTTTTTATATACACTTCAGGCGGATCGTATCTTTGATATATTAAACTAATAACTACATTTTCGATATTTATATATTCATTGCGATGTTCTGTTTGGTTAAGTGTTTTGAAACCTAATTGTTCAATTGTACAATTTGCATTTTTGACAAATGGTTTGTAATGCGTAGTTGAACTACTTACCTGATTGTATGGATTTATTGTGTTTAGGTTTTTAAGCCGAATCGAGAACTTGAACAGTTCAGAATCCATTGAATTCAAATACTCGAAAACGTCTCCTTGAACTGATTTACCATTTATGCAACTTGTGTTAAACCATTCTATAGGAACTTCTTCTTTTGAGATTAAAATACCTTGATACTCTTCGAGTTTAGTAGTCAGGTCTTTATAATTAGCCCATTCTATTTGAGGCTTTAAGTAATTTACCCTATCAATATAAGAGTCAATTAGATTTGATATTTCTTCTTTTCTGTTCATTCAACTTCCTGATCTATAACAAGGTAATAAAAGCACCTACCCTATAAAAGGTGCGTTTATTCAGTATACATCTAAAATCATAAAATACTCAACACCAATAAATTAAGAAAAAAATTATCAATTTTACTTATCCGTGCTTAAACGGGTATTATCCGAATAAAAACGGCTATCATTGGTCTATAAATTACGATCTTAACTGTAATCTGCCTAAATGTATATAAAATATAAAAGAAAAGAATAACCAAAATCCATATTTAACTAAAACCAATTCTGGCTTCAAAATGCAGACTCCACAGTATACATGGTATATAGACTGCGTCACCTTCTCTTGTAAAAAACAGTGCACTACCCTATCATTTAAATTCGTGGTTAGGAAATGGCGTAATTCATCATTGATAAAATGTTTAAACACTCAGCTTCTTTATATTTTCAATAATTGCTAATATGTGCTACGATCTATGTTGAGATAAAGACTAATGCTTGATTGACTGAAATGCAATTATACCCATTGTGGTGAACATTCCCTATAAGAATAGTGGCGGATTTTGAAGCACTAATCTTACCATTTTAAGCCGATTGTAAATATAAAAAAGCGACTTCGATTAAACACCGAAACCGCTATTATTTCTATACATTGATATGAGCCAACTACTTTTCTGCAACTCTATTTGTTAGTAGTATTTTCTAATTCCGTGATTAGTTCTGAGATATTATTTTTATAACTATCAATTTTCTTTGAGTTCACATAAAAACCAGCAAAGAAAAATACTATGGTAGATAAATGAATATAAATTCTATTACCTTCATTGAATTCAAAATTAAAAATAGTTCCTTTATCGTACATACCTATTAATGCACAATTTAATCCTAACAATAATAATGTCATAAAAATGAAAAGATGTTTCTTTTCAAAAATTATTTTTTCTTTTAATTTAATAATATGATTGTTGATAAAATTTTGATTGTTGAATTCTGCTTCATTATATATGATATCATATTTCCCTTTGTAGAGTAAATAGAGTTTCATAAATATTGCAGAAAAGATTAGGAAAAATGTAAGTATAAAGTATATATTCTCAAGTTCAGACACCCGAACTACTGCACTTACAATCAGAATTGTAGCCACAATTATCAGTAAATATCTACTTTTCTTGGCATTCTTTTCGATTCTATTTAAACGTTCGATTAACTTATCTAACCTTAATGGTTTTGATTCTTGTTTTTGATACATATCTTTCCATTTTTTTATTTCATCCATAATTATTTCATTTTTTTAGTCAATGTTTTTTTTATTCGATTTATTCTCACACCAACATTAGAAATATTCATACCTGTAATTTCTGCTATTTCGTTGTAACTACTATTTTCTAATAATAGACTGATAATTATTCTGTCAATCTTTTTAAGTGAATATATGGCTTGATACAGTTTGCTGATTTTTTCTTCACTATATAAATCAGATTCACTTTCTTCTATTTCTTTGTTTAAATTTTCGGGTTTAATATTACTATATCTTTTATTTGATTTAATATTTTTATTTAATTGTAAAAGTGCAGTATTGGTTGCTACTCTAAATATCCAAGTATTTATATTGCTTTCATTTCTAAAATTTTCTAAGTTATTCCAAACTTTAATATATATCTCTTGAAATAAATCATCTGCATCTATCTTATTCCCTGCAAACCCTAAACATAATCGGTATATTTTATCTTTCGACTGTTTATAGAATTGTTTGAATTTTTCATCTTTTTTATTCATATGTAATAAAAGATTTAATTTTTTCATAAAACCATTTAGGCTCATCCCACATTATGAAGTGTTTCGCAGTATCTGCTATTACGATTTTACAGTTTTTTGATTTTGAGAATTGTTTATTATAGTTTTGATCAACAAAATCTTTAGTTATTCCATAATCTTTTAATCCGTACCAACTTCCGAGAACTAAAATCGGGATTTTAATGTTTTCAACTTTATCTCTTAAATCAGTTGTCATTAATTCAAATGTTGATTGTGAAATAGTTTCTCTGTCTGATTTTATTAACCAATTTGATGCTGTTTTTATATTTCCCTTATCAGTAATCATTGTTTTTAATTTCATTATTTCTTGGTCATAAAATAGACTATCTGGTGTCGTAATGATTGTTTCTTTCATTTGCTTGGCATGCGGTAGAATATTTTCTTTTGTGGTATTTGGGTTAAATGCAGAAGGTGAGTAAGGATAAGAATCAACTATTATGATTTGTGATAGTATTTCAGAGTGTGAACAAGCAATTGATAAAGTTATGAAACCACCTAAACTATGTCCAATAACTAAGGGTTTTTGAGATAATTTATTATTTATATATGCTATAATACCCCTTTGAATTGTTGGTATAAATCCGTTTTCTAAATCTATAGGTTTTTGACTGTCAAAGCCGGCTAATGTCAAAGTGTGACATTCATATTTACTTTGAAGAGAGTCGGTAGTTTGTTTCCAAACTTTTCCTGAACAAGAAAGTCCTGGTATGAGGATGATTGGCTTTCCTTTTCCCGTAATTTCTACGTCAAATGGATATGTCTTTACACTAATTTGTGAGAATATAATATTCTGAATGAATACGATAAAGAATAGAATTACTAATTTTTTCATTGTAAATGTTTTTATGATTTACTCTTTAGATTAGTAGTATCTAATTTTATTACACTTTTTTTGATGTTTTTTTCGGAATGATTATTTTTTACGTTTGCACCAAACGTCTCAGTGATATAGAGCGTACGCAGCGATAGCAAGTCTTATCTTATATCACATGTTAGCTGCTGGATCTATTTTTGACATGACAGATCCATATGTAATTTCAATTCATTAAATTTAGCTCCTATACTTTTTATCGTATCAATAACAGTATAATTCTTTATCTCTTCAACTGTAAGAATCGAATCTTTGATCTTATAGTTATAATGGTCATAACCTTTGGTCCACCGTTTCATATCGTAGGTAACCAACATTTGAATTGGCAAACTATCTTTAACTAAGTATACAGAGTTTATATAAGAACTTGAATCATCGGTTGGCTTGCAAAAACTCTGATAAGTTCTAATTCCATATTCCGAATTAATGTTCATTTTACTAAAATGGCTTTTTCTATTTTCGTTGTTTATTAGATTCTTTTTAACCAATGGTTTTTCGGCAATACTATTATCTTTATTGGATGACTTTTCAAGTGATCCAATATTGAATCGATCTATATTGATTATAGAATCCTTTCGTATTCGGCTTAATTCATGAATTACTAAGTCTTGTTCAAAAATTTCATGCTTTAAATATGAATTCTCAGCGGTTACCCCACTTTTCCATCGAAAATTTATTGAATCAGTTACATAATAAGTATAGGCTTCACCAGCATAAACTCCACCACAATATGTTCTTATTTTTTCAACATATATTTCATTAGATAGTTTTTCAGTGCTTAGATATTCACAACAGTCATTTGATTCACACCCACTCAATAAGAATGCTATTAATATCAAGTAGTTTGAAAATTTAATCTTTGTCAATTTTTATCTTTTTTCGTTCTTCTTGCAGCTAACAAGGTAATAAAAGCACCTACCCTATAAAAGGTGCGTTTACTCAGTATATCCCTAAAATCATAAAATACTCAATACCAATAAATTAAGAAAAAAAATATCAATTTCACATATCCATGTTTAAACGGGTATTATCCGAATAAAAACGGCTATCATTGGTCTATAAATTACGATCTTAACTGTAATCTGCCTAAATGTATATAAAAGAAAAGAATAACCAAAATCCATATTTAACTAATACTAACTCTGGCTTCAAAATGCATACTCGGCAGTATTCATGGTATATAGACTGCGTCGCCTTCTCTTATAAAAGATACTGCACTACCCTATCTTTTAAATCCTTGGTTTGGAAATGGCGTTATTCATCATTGATAATAATGTGTAAACACTCAGCTTCTTTATATTTTCAATAATTGCTAATATGCGCTTCAATCTATGTTGAGATAAAGACTAATGCATGATTGACTGAAATGTAATTATACCCATTGTTATGAACGTATCAAGTATGTCTGGCGTGCATTATCGCGATAATGCTAATTTATGCAATAAATTTTACATTACTAACAGAGCAGAATGGGGCTCAATAGTGCATGACATAATCATACGGTGTTATGCTCCGTTTCTTATATTCTATTAGCATTATTCATCCGTTCCACTCCAAGTTGATTCTAATTGCCCTACTTCCCATTGGCCTTCTACATTAACCATTAAGTATTCATATAAAAGCATTTGATTATTTTCAAATTTAAAGTGATACGTTATAGATTCATTACTAGTAGTGTCAGTGAATTTTATCCAATCATTACTCATCCAATCTAAAGTTCCGTCTGTAAAGTGAGTTTCGAAATATGTATAATTCTTAAATCCTTTACATTTCCTGTCTTTTGACAAATTAATTAATTTCCCCTTTTCATCTTCATACGTTCCAGACAATATCTTATCAGCAAACCATATTTCAAGGTTTTTCGCTATTGTATTAGTTTTCGAGATGTTCCGAATTAATTGAGCTTGTTCATCAATAGTTGCTCTTCTATATATTTCACTATATTCTTTACTTCTACTTTTAGTCTTCGCTAGAATAATTTCATTATTTGCAATAATATGAGCTTGTGCCATGCCTCCTATTGTAGCTATTGTATCGTTGTTGCCGTCAATCGGAAAGCTCATTTTGTTTATTATACTACCGTATGTATAGATCGTATCTTTTCGTATTTCAAACATAACTGCATCCTGATGTAAGAGACTACTAGAACCATAAATGGTTTTTTGAATAACTGTAGAATCCGCAATTGTCGTATTTATCCACCAGCCTTGGTATTTGATTACATCCAAATGACCTTCATTGTCAGGAGCTTTACAAGCTGCTAAGAGAATAATCGAAAAAATATAGATTTTCAATTTCAAGATCATTTATTTTACATTCTAATTTCCTTATTGGAGCATAACGTCTCAAGATCATGTGGAGTCTGACTAAAAGGAAGATTCCATCATGCTTAATGTTATAGGCTGACTTTCTTCTATTTTAAAGGTACATATAATTATTTCATCCAACTTTTAAACTTCCCCATTCTGTCTATTGAGGTAAATAATTCCAAATCCGGTTTAGATTTTAATATGACTTTCATTTTAGTTGGAGAGGCCATAAATATATGCCCGATAGCAGCTCTTGCAATGATGAATTGTCTATTTATTCGAAAAAACTGGTTGAGGCTCAATTCTTTTTCCAATTGAGTAAGGGAAGAGTCAATCGGATAGGATTTTCCGTCCTCAATAGTTAAAAATGTGATTTTATTGGAAGAATGAAAATACAAGATTTGGTTCGCCAGAATAGGCTTTAATTTCCTACCAATCTGAACCAAAAAACGTTTTTTCATATTACTTTCTCCTTTTAATAAGCTTTGTATTGAGGTCAGATCAACTTTATTTTCAAATTGGGGTGTAAAATGTCTTTGAAATTTTTCAATAGCTATTTTTAGTTCTTTTTTACCTATCGGTTTTAATAAATAATCAATGCTTAAATATTTGAATGCTTTTAGCACATATTGGTCATAAGCGGTTGTAAAAATAATAGGTTTGGCTAATTCGATTTTCTCTAATATTTCAAAAGCACTACCGTCAGTTAGATGGATGTCCATAAAAACCAAATCAAATTCGAGGGCAGGTAATCTTTTCACTGCATTTGCAACAGATTCAATTCTTTCAACTATTTCAAAATTAGCGTGGACCTCCTTTATCATTCTTGTCAAATTTTCGGCAGCAATTTTTTCGTCCTCTATTATTACTACTTTATACATCTTTAGGATTTATTAATGGTACTATGGCTACAAATTCATTCCCCACAACATTGAAACTATATTTTTTTTCGTCCAACAGATCTAGTCTTTTTTTTAAATTATCCAAACCAATTCCGAGAGAGTTTGAAATATCATTTCTTAGCTGTAAGTTGTTTTTAACTATCAATTGATCGTTTTTTATTGTAAAATGTAAATTCAAAGGTCGCTCCCTATCCACCACATTATGCTTGATGGCATTTTCTACCAACAATTCTAAGGTCATCGAAGGCATCAACCACTTTTTTTTATCAGCAGGTATATCAATGGTGACTGGTATTTTATCATCAAATCTGATTTTTAGCAAATACATATAAGACTCTAAAAAATGAAATTCTTGCTCTACAGTACTTACCAACTCTTCACTCTGCTCCAAAACATACCGATAAACCTGCGATAATTCCTTAATGAATTGCACGGATTTATCTGGGTCCTTGTATACCAATCCCGATAATACATTTAAGGTGTTAAACATAAAATGAGGATCCAATTGTTTGCTGAGTACATTTGCTTTGAGCTGGGCTTGTTCTTTTTTTAGCGTTTCCAGTTCCAATTTTTTTCTGGACTTCGATGAAAAATAAACATAACCCTCTTCGATTATGAAAAGAAGCAATAAGAAAGAAATAGTTGCTTTACCAATGACTGCTATTAAATCCGAAAGCTGCCAATCATCAATTATATTTTTAGTTAATCTTTTTGGCCAATCACCCTTTGCATTGATTTCATTTTTTTTGACTACAATTTTTTGATAAAATTCGGGGACACCATTTTTATTTAAATAATAAACGGAGGGTAAAAAAATAACTGTAGATATAATAAAGGTACTCAGAAGAGTTATTCCAACCTGAACTAAAATCCTTTTTCCTAAAGCCGCCCTCCAAGGATAAGTATGATTTAGTTTTTCAACTATTCTCGCTACTAAATTTCGAAATAAAAGGGAGCCAATAAGAAATAAAAATAGCATTACCGATTCTTCGAGAATAAAGATCAAACCTTTAGAGGGATTAATCATATCGGGAAGTATTATTGCAAAAAAAAGAACAATAAAAACTAAACCATAGAGTACATTTTTATTCATATAGCAAGATATGGAATGAAACTAGCGCATGTTTAAATTTAGTTTCTTCAGAAAATCAAGATACTATGATTGATTTTCTTTTAAACGGAAAATTTAAACATGCTCTAAATGAAAACAGTATTGGTAAAATCATTAAAAATGCTGTTTTCGTGTTTTATCAATTCATCAATCACAAGGTTTTGTCCATGCAATTTTATACATCGAATGTCCACCATTTAGCGGGCCTTGTGAGTCGGCAAGGTAAATAAATTCCTTGGCAGTATCTATATAAATTCCATCAGGTCGAGTCATTCCCAATTCATCTGGAATAGAAACTTCGCAAGTTTGTATACCATCCGTGGTAAACCGATAGATCGCACCAAAAGTCAAAACATAAATAGTACCATCCTCATCTGCGAACAAACCGCTTGGTGAGTCAGAAACTGCAAACTCTTCCCCTTTTGTCACTGAGTCATCCGCATTCAATGTCAGAGCTATTACAGTGGAAGTGGCTTGAATTCCCACATAAAATTGCTTTGTTACCGGGGAATAAGTAATTGCCTCTATCCCCTTATCCGTATCTGTAGAAATGTCAATCGTCGCCAAATCCCACTCTTGTTCGATATCTCCAGTTGAAAGGTTCATCTTATAAATATAATTATACTCATCTCCAATATACAAATACCCATCTTCTGGCCCGAAACTTAATGCTTCCATATCTATTTCGTGGCCGTTCAAACTACTAAAAGAATAGGATTCTACGATTTCGTCGGTCATCAATGATGCTTTCACCACAGACTTTGGATAGTAGGAAGTGTAATCACCACTATTCACAGGATGGACTCCATTGACTCCAAAGTACGTGTCGTCAGATTCGTCAATGACCACGCCACTATTTCTAAATGTATTGTCTATTCCAGCACCGTCGCCCGCTGTAACTTGTGCTGCCAAAGCATCGCCATAGGTTTCGAAAGTGGAATAATCCAACGTGGTTGAAATGGCGTTATCATCAATAATAGTATCGTCATCGCAACTACTTATAGTCGCCATAATTAATACCAAACCAATTATTTTTGTACTATTCATTTTTTCTTTTTTTAAGTTTGAAATTTTATTCGCAGCAATATTACTCCATCCATAAGCAAATTGAAATTAATAGTTGATGAGTAACTGATTAGGAGGACTGAATGACGAAAGTAGTCCTACGAATGGTTGAGCTGTCTTGGTTTATTTACTCATCCTCCAATTTAGGTCATTTATCCTATTTAATCATTCACTCTTCCTTTTGTATATGCTCAAACAAACTACACTAAATCTTTCATGCGTTTCATCCTCATATCTTCAAAAATAAAATGAGTAGAAATGAATGAAAAAATCAAAAATTCGACTTTTGTTTTATGCCTAGGGATTTTAATTTTTATCACCTCCTGCCAAGATCGAGACGGTGATGGATTTAATCAAAATAATATAGATGAAATAAGTGCTCTACCTGAAGCTGTCCTGTATCCGAACGGCAATTCATATTCCGAAGCAAAATTTGAATTAGGCCAAACTCTTTTTTGGGACCCTATTTTGTCAGGATCAAAAAGTGTTGCCTGTGCCTCATGTCACCATCCCGATTTTGGATATGCCGATGGCCGTGATTTGTCATCTGGTACAAATGGAATTGGACTTGGGCCCCAAAGGGTAAATGGGACTATTATTAAAAGGAATGCACCAACTATTCTGAATACTGCATTTAACGGGATTGATGAGGATGGAATTTATAATCCAAACTTAGCTCCAATGTTTTGGGACAATCGGGCTTCAGGCTTAGAAGAACAAGCCCTTCTACCGATTCTCTCAAAAGAAGAAATGCGGGGTTCTATAATTACCGAAGCACAGATAATAGACACCCTAGTTCAGCGTCTGAATTCGCTTGTTGCCTACCGATATTTATTTGAAAATGCATTTGGTAATGACGAAATAAATGGAGATCGCATCGCTGCAGCACTTGCCATCTTTCAAAGAAATTTAGTTGCCAATAATAGTCGTTTTGACGATTTCATTCGTGGAAACACAGATGCCTTAAGCGATGATGAAATCGAAGGACTTAATACTTTTATCGAGGTGGGTTGTGCCAATTGCCACAGTGGTCCGATGCTTTCCGATTTTGAATTGCATACATTGAGTGTTCCTAACCATCCATTAGTTTTTGATAATGGAGCGACCGGCAATTTTGATTTTCGTACCCCTTCTTTACGGAATTTGGCTTTTACTGCACCTTATATGCACAATGGTCTTTTTGATAATCTGGAAGATGTTTTGGAATTTTACAATGATATTTCAGGCGGTAATGGTGATTCTCAAAACCCTTTAGTAGCTGACAATCATATAGACGATGATGCCAAGGAACTGAATCTAAATAGAAGAGATATAGACGAGATCATACTGTTTTTAAATACTTTAAATGATGATGGTTTTGATAAAACTATTCCGCAGAATATACCAAGTGGCTTGGAGGTAGGAGGAGATATTGATTAGAAATGAGAATTTCTATGTTGAGATTATTCGTCTTTACTATTGGTAGACTTAACTTCTGATGAGATTCAATATTTAGAACAGATGACAATTAATTTGTTTGCCTATAAAGTCTCAGTGGTATGTGGCGGCTTACCAACGGGAAGCTGACATCATACCACATGTTATGAACGTCCCTGCGATATGGAGCGGACGACCGAAGGGAGTCTGATCTCATCATCGCTTGTTATGTGCTGATATTATTTCATTTAATTGATTCATGTCATTAATTCGATTTACACTTTTGTAATTTTTATGTATTTTCATAGGGTCGAATAATACAGTTTTAATTTTAGCTGCTAATCCTGCTTCAACCCCTTTTATACTATCTTCAATTACTAAACATTCATTTGGTAAAAATCCCATTTCATTAGCTGCATGTAGAAATATTTCAGGATCGGGTTTCCAAGATTTAATTTCATAAGAACTAAAAACATTGTTGCCTAAATACTGTTTTAAATCAGTTACATTAAGTGCATGATTTATCTTATGTTTGGGTCCACTGGAGGCAACGCATATAGATAATTCATTTTGTTTCAAGAATTCAATGACACCTTTGCATGGAATGAGTTCTTTATCAAAAAGTTCTTTGACTAAACTCCTATATTCTGTTACAAAAGTATCTTTTAGGACTATATTATTTTCGTTTTCAATTGACAGAATGATTTCTGCCAATTTTCCTCCACGATATTTCTTCATCAAGTCATTTGCAGATGTCGAAATCCCATATTCTTTCAATTTAATTTCAAAAGCAAGATTGCATAAGAATTCACTATCAACTAAAGTTCCATCACAATCAAATATTAAGCATTTTATCATTTCGTAGAGATTATAGGTTTGATTGGGCTACCAAATTTGACTAAACAATGCCACACATACTTTAATAATTGAAAATATTCCAATTCTACAAAGTCTAACTTTAGTCTTTCATTGGTTATAGCTTTCCCTAGAATATAGGCATTAATTGTATCTTTTTCTGCTATTTCACCAGCAAAAATTTGAGTTCTAATCCCTCTAAAATTATCTGGGATATCCTTAATTCTTAATTGATAACCATCATTCCAAATAAGTGAGATATCGTGTTTAGAACAAAGTCTGTTGAATTTATCTTCAAACTCTGTGTTCTTGAAAGAGTAATCAACAACTAAAAAAGTAATATCATCTTTTAGATTGATTTTATCATGTATTTGAGCTTCAACATAAAAATCTAGATTATTACTATTTCCTCCCCATAACTCTTTCGAATCAAGAAAATTGAGTGTTTTAGCCATAAAATCATTTATTGATTCATAGTTCACACCTAATGCTTTGTTTCTAGTGAGAATATCAGTGTAAAGTCTCGAATATATTTGAGTTAAATTATTTGCCGTCCCACGTTCTTTAGGTAAAAGATAGGAATCTCCATAGGTAAAAGTACTATTTGACTTTATGTAAGGGGAGGTGATAAAATAACAAGAGCCAAATCTTGGAGATGCTCCATCATTTCTGAAGGTAAGGTTTAGGGAAGCATATTTTGGTCTTTGTTCAGTATTCTTTCCAAGCAAATTATTAAATAGTTTGTTTTCCCAAACATCTCTGTCTCCTCCAATTTTGGCTGTTAAGCTACCTGATGAAATATTCGTTTGAAATTGATTTTTGTATTCTCCCGATTCAATTAAACTATCAATGACTAGGATATTATTTGAGATTCGATCAGGATGAAAATGTATGTTAAGACAAGCCTTCTCTATTACTTTGTTGTGGAAAACGTGTTGAGCCTTTTCTGTGATATTTGAAAAATTTAAAACCGATTGAAGATTGTCATACTCTTCACTAGAGTTTGCGTCAATATAATCTTCAGTATATTTTAAAATATTTTCCTTCATTTTATTTTTTTGTTCTTGCACATAACGTCCAAGCATATCGAGCGGCTGACCGAATGGGAGGCTGATCTGATCATGCAATGTTCTCTGCTTTTTCTATTTAATTTCAATTATCATATCTTCAGAACGTTGTTTTTCCGAACTTGGGCACCGGTAATAAATGTTTTTAAAGATATATAAATCTCCTGATTCTGCTTGACTTATTAGTTCTTTTGTAGTCGCTTCAAATCTTCCTCCTTTATTATAGGCTCTTGAAGGTATTTCATTTAGCGGAATTCTTAGAACTTCATATTCTAACATTTTACATTTTGCATCGAAGCCGCAACATTCGACATTCGCAATAATTCCCAATTGGGCTTTTAATTCACCTTTTGTTATTTTCGATTCTGAATTAGCTTTGTGTCTTGATAATCTACAAACCGCTTTTAGAGGCTCAACTATTATCCTTTCAATTTCTATATCATTATTTAGTTTGACATGGAACTCTACTAACCCTATGGTATCAGGACGAATTTTAAATTTACCATAGTTTTTTTCTATCTCTAATTTTATTGAATCCACATCATCAAGATAATCATGCGGAGTAATTAAATACGCTGATACTTGTTCAACTGACAAAGAAGAGTCTTGCATTGCCCCTATCGTTATGAAGTTATTTATACCAGCTATTAACCTATTACAATTTTCTGTAAGTACGAATACTTTTTCAGAACTCTGTCCATAACTATCAAAAACAGAGAAATTAATCATTAATATCAAGAATAATATTTTGTTCAATTCTTTCATTTTTTTAATTGCTGAGAACAAGGTAATAAAAGCACCTACTCTATAAAAGGTGCGTTTATTCAGTATAACTTAAACCCATAAAACACTCAATACCAATAAATTAAGAAAAAAAAACTATCAATTTCACTTATCCTTGTTTAAACGGGTATTATCCGAATAAAAACGGCTATCATTGGTCTATAAATTACGATCTCAACTGTAATCTGCCTAAATGTATATAAAATAAAAAAGAAAAGAAAAGAATAACCAAAATCCATATTTAACTAAAACCAACTCCGGCTTCAAAATGCAGACTCGGCAGTATACATTACAGGATGGCTTGTAGCTCTCTGTCGCCTGCAGGAACGAGGAAGGCAGTGTGCTGCAATAGGGTGGCAAAGTTTTCATTCTAATACACAGATAAATATACCTACCACTTTCAATCCTTCTAAATCATCTTTCTCTAGAACAAGATCTTTATACTCTTCTTTAGTAGATTTTGGTTTTAATACTATAGAAGATATGCGTCCAACCTTCTTCAGTTATAAGTTTGTTGCTCTAGTATTCTTTTACCGTAAAACCAGTTCCAGAATCAGAATCTTGAATGTCATAGTGTTCAACTAAAACTATTTTTCCAATTCTAATCCACCTAATTCTTTTTTCATAATTCCATTTGGCAACTTCTACATTACAAAATGTACTTTGTTGAAATAGCGGCTAGATGCAAGTACACGACCTATTGAAATCATTAACTAATCCCCATCACCACCTCCACCAATACATCCTTTGTTTTCAACCCCATCTTCTTCCTTAATCGATACCTTGCTTTCTTCGCTCCATCTGGCGATATATTTAATATCTCCGCAATTTCTTTTGTATTCAAATTCATCTTTAACAACGTCATCAACCTCAGTTCATTGCTATTTATGAAAGGGTACAATTCCTGCACCTTGGCCTCAAAGTCTTGGTGAACGGCGGTAAATCGCTGCCGAAAACCATCCCAAGACTCTTCATTGTTTTTATTGATATTTATGGTATTGATGATCTGCTGAATGGAGCGCTGATTGTATTCCCCTAAATCTGATACTTTATCTTTTACATTATTTAATATTTCATTCTTATGTGCCAATTGGAGGGCATAGGACGTCAACTCTTGCTTACGCAATTCCAATTCTTTGGTGTTAAAATCTAATTCGTTGTCCACTTTCTCCTTGGCTATTTTGTTTTTAGTAATACGTTGTCGAAAGGCATAAATTATGGCACCAATGGCAGTTGCTAACAAGACAATAAGTGCCAGTAATCCAAAGTTCATCATTCGACTGCGTTTTTCTTTTTCGGACAGAAGTAAAATTTCTTGATCCTTTTTTTCGGATTCATATTTTAACTCTAAGTCTCTTATTAAATTTACTTTTTGAATTCCTAGAAGGGAATCATGGAGCGCGTGATAGGTTGTTTGATAATTATAAGCCTTTTTGAATTTATTCAACTTAGCTGAAATAATGGCTAAGTTGGAGAGATCTTCCGTCTGATCGATGAGATCTCCGGCATTCTTCTCTCGCTGATAAGAAAGCAAGGCATATTTTTCGGCTTGTTCAAAATCTTTCTTTTTTAAATATAGAATCACCAATTTGTTGTAGGCCGTTCCTGTACCCCATTCATCGTCGCTGGCCTTTGCTATACTGATAGCTTCCTGAAGCTGCTTTTCTCCAAGCTCATAACGTTCTTGATTGATATAATTCTTTCCAGACTCAAGCAATGCTCCAACCAAATCGTACACTTCTTCTTCCTTCCGATGATAGACAATCAACTCCGCTAAAATTTCTTGAGCCAGATCTACCGAATCCAATTCAGCCAATCCCACTGCAATATTATATTTCACTTCCGCTTTGCCTCGCTCATCCCCTTCCCTTTCATAGATATGCAGTGCACGGCGAGCGTAATCCAAGGCTTCCCGATGGCTTTTCATTTCACTGTGCAATACTCCTAAATTGAGCAGATTCTTAGCTTTAGGAATGCCATCAATGCCTAGTTCATCTTGGATGAGCAAGGAAGCAACATGCGTTTCCATGGATTGCGTTAAGTTCCCTTTTTCCCCATAACAATTCCCGACATTCATCAATATACCCGACACTTCTTTCAAATTACCTATTTCACGATACTTCGAAATCGCTTCTTTATACAATGTCAAAGCGGTATCTAGTTCATTTTGCAAATAGAAATATGAGGCGGTATTATTCGTTGCGCTTGCCATCAGATTCTGATCACCAGAAACCTTGGCATAAAGGCTCATAGAATCAGCAGCTTGACGGGCTTGATTGATATCTCGATATATTAATGTTTTAAAATATCGATCATAGGCTTTACTAGTCGCCACAGGCTCTTGGCCTGACCAGATCAAAGCCACTGAGTCGATGAAAGTCTGGGAATGGAGCGGGCTCCCTATTAAAAGTAGTATTACCAGTGAGGTTAATCCCTTCATTGGCTTTGGTTTTTTGATCATATAAAAAATTCCTTTCAAAATTGATCGCTACAAATGAGACCATAGGATTATTCAAGTTAACTTGGGTTATACACCCAAGTTATCTTTTATATTGAACAAATAAGCATTAAAAGCTGATTCAAATAATTCGAATTAACTTTTAATGCTTAGTTATTTAAACGCAATTACAAATCAAATGGGCCAACAACTGCCCTAGGCTCATCTCCATTTACATTGCCGTAAACTATATATTTAGTTCCAGCTTTATTGAAGAGAATTGTAAAATGATCGTTGCCTTGATCAAAACCGATCGCGGCACCAACCGCTGAAATTTCATTAGTCACAGAATCATTAATGCCCCAGTCGCTAAGAGGATGAACCCCGGTAAAATGATCAACTGTCGCACTTCCAATTTTTGCATACCAATGCGCATACTTATTCCCTTCCGCATTGAAATGATAATTATTTAAACCATTTGGATCCAAAAATCCTGCATCAGATTCGAACGGTGCATGTGCGATCGCACCAACTCCTGTCAAATTAAAAGGATGAACCCCATCTCCGAATTGCGTAATACTTTTAGAATTTGACCAGACGCCATTCGTAGCAGTCGCGTAATTAATTCCATCCAGATCAAAGGCAATTATTTTTTCAGAAATAAAGGAAATAATTGAAGGTTTATAGACACAAGCCGCACCAATTTCAAACGGAACATCATTTTCATACAGCTCATTGATTGAAAAAGGACCACTCAATTCGCCGTTCGCACTCCGTACATACTGATCGCCATCTTTATTAATTAATATAAATTGATCAGAATTATTTTTCTCAGCGTAAGCTGCACCGACAGGTCCCATGGCTTCAATTACTCCTCCCGTCCAATGCTCCAGCATGGGCAAAGTACCGTTTACACTTGCAATTACACAATTTTCAACTTCATAGGTCGTCGCTAATTGTGTGGCTACAATTTTATTGTCTGCGACATTTCTCACCACATAAGATACTGGCTTTGCAGATCTAATATCTGTGGTCTCCGCAAGAATATCTACCAGCTCTTCCATATTGGCCACTCCCGCCGCTTGAATCGTCCCTGCTGATTCGCCGCCATATGCATAGATACTGTAAGTCACGGACTCCAAAGATTCGAAATAGTTAATATCAATATCAGCTTCCACCTCCGTTTTCAACTTACTAAAAGTAGATTCAACCGCTATTTTTAAATCATGCTGCGAAGAAGTTGATTCGATTAACATATAAAATATCCTGCCATAAGTTACATCTGAAATATAAGTCGCAGGGTTCCCTTCATAAATATATTGACTCAAATCATCCAAGGAAACTTCTGGTGCAAATAAGGACTCTTTCGAAATCGGAATATCATAAGTCATCGTATAATAACTCTGTTCCAAATTTACCATAAACGAACTCTTTTCTTCACTATAACTATAGCTTAAATTACTTTCCAAATCTACATAAGTTGAATTGACATTCACACCTAGTTCCAATGCAAATTGTTCTCGACTCTGAATGTCGACGATCTTCAAACCGAAATTGGCAGGCACCACTTGCGACCCTTCTCCGACGATCGTATTCATCGCCGCAATCACATTTCCTCTATTGATCAAAGGCACTTGCACCGTCGATTGACTATTCCCGTCAATGATGTCCGTAGAGATCGTTCCAGCTCCTCGTTTCAAAGCGATCAAATCAGGATTCCCAGTATGGATCGAATTCCCTTGCAGCATCGCTCCAGGATAGATCACTGCATTATTCGGAGCAAAGAGTGGAAATCCATCAGTCCCCCCACTCGCCGCAGAAATACTTTGTTGTTCTGTCGTGCACTTAAATTCCGTAGATCCAATCACTTCGTTCTCCTCGCTGAGCACTTGGATCTCCTCTTTCAAAAGCGGCTCAGGCATATTCCCACCGACGTCATACAGCTGTGTGAAGTTCTGAGCGCTTCCCCCTAGCCCCTCTTCTTTCGTGCAACTAACGCATAGCAGTATAATTATTAAAAAGGAGAGCATTCCGAGTTTAAATAAATTCATAATAGATTGATTTTTTTAGCATTTGCTATTTCATGCGCACCTTTATTGATGCGTTGATGTAAAGGAGCGCGGAATTAAGGAAAGGTCCTAAATACAGAGGTAGACACGAGGTAGACACGAGGTCGACGCGCAGTAGACAGGTGGTATTTGGTGGAATATTAAGGAAATATTGGTTGATTCTTGGAAAAATTAGAAAGGGGAAGGAAGGCTGGGAGTTGATTTTTGGAGGATCTTTTTCTAGCGAATAGTTTAGCTGAATCTATTCTTAGCATAAGTTTTCTAAGCTGAATAACAAGATCTTTAATAATAAAATGCTTTTGGGTAATTCCAATTTTTGATTCATCCAGTTGTAAATTGTTGGGGATAATTATATAACAGAAAGAACAAACCCTGTCATGCAGAATTATTATCTAAGCTATGTTGGCAAAAATAGCAAAGCCGTCATTTTTAAAATGGGTAACATTGTACCACACCATCTGTCCCGATTCAATAATTGCTCTTCATTTACATCTTTAAAATGCTCTCCCTTATTCTGTGTTAATTCTAAAATCATTTTTGTTATCTGATTGAGCTTTGATTTATTTCTATTTTCATTAGATTTATGACTAATCTTTGATTTTGTAGACTTACCAAAAAACTAGACAAATGTAAAAATGTAGTAACTGAAATAATAGCAAGAATTGATTCACACTTATCAAAAATAATTTATGATAGTGAGTTGATGGATTTCTCTGATTTTGTCGTTAGTTTTTCAATTGTCAGAAGATTAATATTTAAGAGTGATCATCATTCACCATTTTGCACACTACCAAAATCAATCATTCAATTGACCTTTTCATTTTGATTTCGACTATTTAAACTATACGTTATTACCAATAAGACATATTTCTTAACTTGATAACAAATTCTAACAATCTCTTTTCAAAAATGAAAACTATATTCCCTTTAAAAATAAGCCTATTTCTATTTATTTTAACGGCAAGTCTCAATGAGCTGTCCGCACAGACACTAGAATGGGTGGGTGCAATAGCAGGAGGTCAGCATAATATAGAACCCAATACAATTACTACAGACCCCAATGGTGATATTCTCGTAGGAGGAACCTTTAGAGAAACTGTAGATCTTGACTTAGGGGTAGGAGTTGCAACTTATACGTCTCCATCTAATAGAGATGGATTTGTGGGAAAATACAATTCAGCAGGAGATCTTATCTGGTCGTTTAGCATTGGGGCTACCACCTCATCTCTAGGTTTAGATACTAGAGTTTATGATGTCGTTACAGATAATGTCGGTAATGTAATTGTAGTAGGCGAATTTAGAGGAACGGCAATTAATTTCGCACCCCTTGGTGGTGTCACTACTACCCTAACAAGCGGCAATAGCGGTTCAGTCTCAAGTGGTTTTGTCGCCAAATATTCATCAATTGGAGAATGTATTTGGGCATTTGGATTAGGTGGCAGTAACTCAAACAATGAATTATATACAGTTGGAGTAGATGCTAATAACAATATATATATTGGAGGAAGATTAGATGATAACTTAGGTTCCCTTGATATCAATCCATTAGGAACGTCTCAGATATTGGATACTAATGGAGCAGATGCCGTATTGATCAAATATAGTGAAAATGGAATCTATGTTTGGGATGTAAATATTGGCAACCCTAATAATAATGATTATGCCTATGGAATAGAAATACTAAACAGTAAGTTATACTTGACAGGAGAGTTTCAAGGTACTTGTGAGTTTAATACTAATGGCACATCAATTCAATACACTTCATTAGGTAGCTTTGATGGATATATAGCTGAATATAATATTGACACAGGAATATGCAACTGGGCAAACCAAATAGGTGGAACATCAGGTGACGAAAGCAGAAAATCCGCTACTGATTCTAATGGTAATATCTATGTAACAGGGTCATTTTCGTCCACTGTTGATTTTGATCCTAGTGCTGGAATTAGCAATATAACATCTAATGGTGGAACAGATATCTTTGTTGTTAAATATACTCCATCTGGAGTACATGAGTGGTCATTTTCTATTGGTGACTCTAGTTCTGACATTGGATATGATATAGATGTAGATGATTCAAATGTCTATGTTACTGGAAAATTCAGAGGGACCGCGGATTTTGATCCAAGTAGTAATGTTGCTAATATTACAGGTCAAGGAGGCTCTACAAAAGATGAAATATATCTAGCTAAGTATGGTACAAACGGGAATTACATCAATGCATTTGCTATAGAAGGAACGGATAATGATAGAGGCCAAGGCTTATCTGTTAATTCAGGAAATGTCTATCTCACAGGCTATTTTGAAGACGATGATGTTGATTTTGATCCAGTAGGCACCAATACCCTCAGTTCTCTCGGAGGTACAATATATCATGATGGATTTATAGCTTCTTATAATGACCAGGATTTAGCTCCTAAAATAGCCATACTCGAATGGCTCACTAATCCTACTGGCACAGAAATAGAATCAGAATGGATCGAAATATATAACTACGGCAGTAGTACAGTAAATCTAAAAGATTGGAAGTTGAAAGATGAAGATACAGATGACGTTGTAATATCTACAATCGATCTGTACTTAGATCCTGATGAATATCTAATACTCGCAAATGACAAAACCAAATTTGAAGAGCTGTGGTTGAAGGGGTGTCAAAATGATAAAGTCATCCAAGTAGCTATCGAATTAGACAATGAGGCGGATGAGATCATCCTAGAAAATGATGAAGGATCAGTCATATGGTCGGTAGCATATCAAGATGATGAGACAGAAGGAAGAGCGACTCAACTTACAGATTTAGATTTTGTGAACACTACTTATGGTGATAAAGCAAATCCAGGTGTATCTAGAACCGGAAATGATGTCACAGGTGAGTTAGGATATCAGAGTAATAATATAACCGTAGATACCAATGCTTACATTAGTTTTCTAAAAGAAGAGGGAAGCCCTTTACATGAAGAACTAGTGGATCGAAATAGGGGAAATGCTATATATCTTGATGGAACGGATGATTACATAAACTTGGGAGCCACAACTGAGATTGAAAATCAATCAATGTTCACATTCGAAACTTGGATTAAGCCAATTTCAATTGGTTCAGATGGTGAGATGAAAGAGAGAATCTTTTCTAAGCGTCTTAGCAACACTCATAGAATCGAAATTATTTTAGGTAACGAACTATTAGAAATCATTGTTAGCAATGGATTTGGCATAAATTCTTTCTCACCCGACTCTTCTGTTCCATTACTTGAATGGACCCACATTGCCGTCACTTTTGATGGTACAGCCGCATTGGGAAATAGACTAAAATTCTATGCCAATGGGATCTCACTGCCACTAACAAGTGACCCGGTCGCTACGCAAACACCTTTCGGGTTAGGAGATGCACATATAGGTAAGCGTTCTACATCATCTAATATGGCAGCGAATATTGAGCTGGATGAAATCCGATTATGGAATACGAAAAGAAGTCAACAAGAGGTGAGAAACAATATGCATCTGACACTGATGGGCTGTGAGGCTGGTTTGATTTCTTACTATCAACTAAATGAAACTACAGGAACGATTGCAGAAGATCACCAAGGAACCAATCAAGCTATATTAGTGAATGGCGCTACTAGGTATACTTCCCCAATAAATGTAGGTAACTCTTTCTCCTCATTAGCTCAGTCAATAGCAAATATTTCTTCTATAGGCAATGTATCGTTTGATTCGACTCATTTGGATATCAATATGACTGAAGTATCGAATAGTCAAGACATTACCGTTACCTATCAATCATTTATACCAAATTCTATAGAAGGAATAGAAGGAGTACTTGTCTATGATAGTGTGATGTGGACCATAAACGGCTTTCCAGAAAACACAGAATTCGTAGGAGATCTGAAATTCACATTTCCATCAAACACTTTTTCCGATGTTGATCATTTAAAATATAGACTATATCATAGAACTTCTAATTCGATAGATCAATGGCAGGATATTGCAATTGCATCTAGTATTGTAAATGACACAATTACTTTTTCGAATATAGAAGTACTGGGCCAATTTATGGTTGTCAAGGTAACCACGGACGAAGTGAGTCCTGTACGTGGCAATATGTATAGTTTTGATGGTGTAGATGATTATATTGACTTAGGAAATGATGCAGAATTCGATATATCAGATGCAATAACCATAGAATGCTGGATAAAGATGAATTCTACCACTGGAAACCAGACGATAGTTTCAAAGTCGGATGACGCAAGTATGGACAATTCTTATACCTTAAAGACAATAAATGGTGTTCCTCAATTTTCGGTAAGTATAGGATCGACATGGTTGAGTGTAAATGCAGGAACGCCACTTATCTCCAATGAATGGCACCATGTAACTGGAGTGTATGATGGTACATCTATGATTATATATGTCGACGGGATAGCCCAGAATTCAATAGCACAAACGGGTGAAATTGATTTATCAACTTCTACCACTACTATAGGTGGCGCAAGTGTTGGAGAGCATTGGGATGGAGCTTTGGAAGAAGTTAGGATATGGAATGTTGCTCGATCACAGACAGAGATTCGTGCAAACATACATCTCACTCTCAATGGAAATGAAACTAATCTATCCGCATATTATCAATTCAATATCGATGACATAGCTGGAAATTCAGAAGGCGTAAAAGATGGACTTGGTCTAAATAATGGAACAGCGACGAACATGGATATAGCCGCTTATTTGCCTTCAGAGGTACCTGTGGCCGGTGGAAAATCCGTAGCTACAATAGTTCCAGCAAATGGACCATTCATTATGTTTTTACCAGACGTAGGTATAAAGGCAGAATTTGGTGCAGGGAGCAATATGCCTGATGGTGAATTAGTAGCTTATAGATTAGAGACTGAAAGCCCTACAGGAGCAAATTCCATTGCTGGAGAAGCCGATGATGAATACTTTATAATACGTAATTATGGTACTAATTCAAGTTTTTCAATACTTGACAGTTTATCATTACTCAATATTGGATATATCGACCCAATAGATGCAGCGCTTCCTGAATCGACTTCACCTTTAGTGGTATACAAAAGACCTTCAAATAGTTTTGGCAGTAGTTGGGGTTCTTTATTGGCAAGTGCTCATTCTGCAAAAGCGGGACATAATGGAAGTATTTCTGTTGATAATTCAGCTGCGATTACCAACTTTGGTCAATTTGTATTTGCAAAAGATGGATTTTTATGCGATTTAGCTATTTCTTCAAATAGTGTAATACATGAATCTTGTCCAGATTCTGGAGACGGAAAAATCATTGTTTCTGCAGTTTGTCCATCATGTGAAGGAACTATAGAATACTCCAAAGATAATGGCGCAACCTATCAGGTGAGTAATGAATTTACTAATTTAGTGGATGGCGTTTATAATATCGTAATCAGAGATACAGGAAACATCACGTGTACTGCTTCTGAAACACTTTCTATTAATCAAGGAACAAACAATATTTCTTGGAATGGCAGTGCAGGAGATGGCTTATGGACCAATGCTGGAAACTGGAGTTCCAATGTAGTCCCAAACACTTGCCATAACGTTACTATCTCTAATGGTGACATGGTCACTTTATCAGGAATAACAACAAGCATCAATTCTTTAATGACAAGCAATAATTCTAAACTAACTGTTACTTCTGGTGCATCTCTTACTTTAATTAGTCAATAATAAGCTAAAAAGTGTAGAAGCTGTAGATTGGAGCGGATGAGAGTGAAATGCTATCTGACATATGCGGTTCAATTTTAAGTGTAGTTTCAATAACAGGTTGGTACGAAGAAGGTCATTTTTTTTATCTCAATTGTCGCTATTCCAGAGAGTAGTGGCCCTTTTGTTTTTAGCCAAACTCTGTAATAATGAGATTATTATATATCAGAAAGAAAAACAACTGATTAAGAAGATTCCCTAATCGAAATTGTGAATTATTAAGTTGTTCAACAAATAAGTGGACCTTTAGGGAGACTTCTCGACTCATAGGTATGATCAACTATTGGTTATTTATCAAGACTCTATTAAAACAATTAATCCAGACCTATGAAATCATTAATCATTTCCTTCAAAGCTAATTGCATAAAACACCTTTTATTTCTTTTGATATTATTCACTTGTTTGACTAGTCAGCTTATGGCTCAAACAGGCAATGTTGGTATTGGTACAACAATGCCAGATCCTAGTGCAGCACTAGAAATAATGGCTTCTGACAAGGGTTTGCTCATCCCACGAATGACATCAGTTGAGCGGTCTGCAATCATCAATCCAGCGATAGGCTTGTCAGTATTCGACACAGACGAAAAAGGATTTTACTACTATGATGGCAGTAAATGGTTGTACTTGGGATTACCGACAGATGGGAATCTAAACGATATTCTAAGAGCAGATGCCACAGGGAATGCCACTTGGCAACCTCTTATCGATAGTTCTTTTCTCCCAGATCCAGATCTGACCGAAAGCGGAACTCTTGCTCTAGCCGATGCACTGTTCATAGCGGTACAGGGCGACTACGCTTATGTGACCATAGATGACTTTGCAGGTTCTTCAAGTTTTCAAGTGATCAATGTTTCAGACTCAAACAACCCTACTCTAAGTGGAAGCCTTGCTATAGGTTCTGCATACAACATGGTTGTCCAAGATAACTATGCATACTTAATTGCGAATAATGGTGGCTCGAATACACTTGAGGTTATCAATATTTCCGACCCTAATAATCCAATCGCAAGTGGAAGTTTCCCAATTGGTATATCATTCGACTTGCAAGTTCAAGGTAGTTTCGCTTATTTATTAATTGATGACGGTGGTTCATCTAATCTAGAGATTATCGATGTATCTGATCCTAGTAATATGACCTCAGTAGGTAGTTATGCTGTGGGTAGTGGGTTTGGTTTGGTAATTCAGGGCAATTATGCTTATACACTAAAGTCTGGCTCCTCTGGAAGTCTTGAGATTGTAGATATTTCAGATCCCACCAATCCAGTATCAATTGGAAGTATAGCTCTAAATTCTCCTGATTTTGTTCGTGTACAGGGCAATTATGCTTATGTAATCGTAGACGATGGATTCGGTTCTAACAGTCTCGAAGTGATCGATGTTTCGAATCCCAGCAATCCTATTCAAAAGGGCAGCTTGACAACGGGTTTTGTAAATTATATGGAGGTACAAGGCAGTTATGCATATATGTTATTGGATGACGGTACTGGTGATACAGAATTAGGTGTTGCCAATGTTAGTGATCCCAATTCTCCAAGCTTGTCTGGGATACCATTCGACCTGATCGCCTCTGCCCAGGTAATGGCAATACAGGGAAGCTTTGCTTATGTTTTAGCGGGTGAGTTGAAGATTATCCAACTAAGTGAATTGAGTGCAGTAGGAATGAACTTGAACGGAGACCTTGCAGCCTTTACGTTACCTAATCATCCAGTAGGTGCTAATACGCTGAACTACCTACCTAAATGGAATGGTTCAGAACTGGTAAAGTCTGAATCGGTATTTGAAGATGGGAGTGGTAATGTGGGTATTGGCCGAATGACTATGACCAATACTTTCGAAGTAGAAGGCCAAGCTTCCAAGACTAACCCCGGTGAATGGATGGCTAATTCCGATGGCCGATTGAAGAAGGAAATTCTGCCACTCAATAGTGATAAAATGCTCCAGCGTTTGCTCGAACTACAAGGAGTCACTTACAAGTGGAATGATACTAAAACTGGCTCTAAGCGACCAAAAGGATTGCAGTTTGGGTTTATCGCACAGAACATTCAGAACGTATTCCCAACATTAGTAGAAGAAGACAAACTCGGATATCTCCAGACGGCTTACGGTACTTATGATGCAATGACAGTGGAAGCTATTCGAGCACTCAATGATAAAATTGAATACTTAAAAAATGAGAACAAGCAACAACTTTCAATGATATCTAACCTCCAAGCGGAACGCTCAGAAATAGAAGTGATGAAAGCTGAAACTGATGAGCTTAAACAACGAATGGCAAAGCTGGAAGCAGTTTTATTAGGATCAAAAAACAGCACACAAAAAGTAACTGAAGAATGAAATCAAACATCATATTACTGGCTACTATGAGGGAGGTGTGATTATTTCTAAACTTTATACATGGGTCACTATTCGAAAGGATAGTGACCTTTTTTTACTTAATATCTCAGTTATAATAATTATAGAAAAATTATTGTCGTTTTCTAAGTATGGCAATGCAAAATCAAAACTCAGTCTATGTAATAGAACTCTCTAAGAAGGTACTTTCTAAAAACATCCGTTTTCGTATGGCTAATCCACAATTTAATGGTGTCCTAGAATGCCCCTCTATGTAGGAATGACTAGTAAAACACCTAAGCAGCGGATTGAACAGCATAAGACAGGGACCACATCAAAGAAAGGACTACAATTTCTTCATCTATTGTTAAGAATAGATGGTATGTACTTAAGACCGAGCCTATATGAACATCTAAATCCTATGACAAACTAAATAAAGTAAAGTCCTTTTATTTATATTATTTTAGAATTTTTTGTATTCAAATTAGCCCCTCAATTGTTATAGATCGGATTACAATCCGATCCTAGTTTCAGGTTTTCATTTTATTTGGTTACATAACGGATAATGATATGTCGTCGTCTCTCGACGAAGGAGAGATATGCGATCATCATCTATTGTTAGTTGCTTTTTTTCCATTTGTTTTCTGGCCATTCAAAATATACAATATCGGACATGGTTTTTCTACGTTGAATAGAAGATTCTAATTTTTGAATGTCCATGTTGTCAATGTTTGTTACTATAATATCTTGACCTTCTTCTATTCCAGAAAGAACTATATCTCCTTTTGAGTCAATTAAAATTGATGTTAAGGGAGAGGAAATAAAATCCCAAATAATTACATTCGAAATATTAGGTTGGCTGAATAATGAATTACGGAGAGTATTTATTTCTTTCAGAGTTTTTGTTTTATTTATTTTAAAATTAGCGTTAGTTCCTTTAGCAACAGGTGTTATTAAGCACCACTCGTCAATTTCAGTGTCTTTTAGGTCCAATACTATTTTTTCAATTTCATTTTTTTGATTCGGCAACATAACACTGTTAATACCCACCCAATTTACTTTAGTCTTTATTTTAATCAGTTCATTTATGGATTTATCATAAGTATCAACACCTCTTATTGACTCATGAAGTGTTTTTGAACCATCTAAACTTATTCTAATCTTAATTTTGTCTAATTGCTGTTCCGTAAAAGAATCAAGGAACTGAGTTGTATCTATTGTTCCGTTGGTTGTGATAGAAATGTATAAATTATTTTCTAATAAGGTCTTAACTACGGTTGCTAAATTTTTAACTAGAAAGGGTTCGCCTCCACTAATACTAACATGTTTTAAGCCTTTCTTTTTTAATTCTAATATGGCTTCAACATATTTTTCTTCATTCAAATATGTTTTTGTTCTAGGTGATGAGCCTGCTCTGCAATGGCTACAACTTAAATTGCAGTGTTTTGTAATTCTAATACAAAGTGTTTCTAGCATGTCCATCATTTAAGAAGCCCTAAGATTACCCAAATAAACAAAAGGTATACTGATGCCTTTATAAATTTTGAAGCAATTATCTCTTCATATACTTTAGAGTAATTTGCAGCTCGAAGCTCAAATAGCCTTAGGTTCATTAATGCATTAGCATTTTGTGTTTTATATTTTTCATAGAAATATTTATAATGTTCTACAGATTGTTGTTCTTCCTTTTTCTTAAGTAAATCATCAAATTCTTTTCTTGGGTCATCCTCTCCCAAATAGAATTTGTCAGTGTTCGAGAATATGGTTCTCCAAAAATAGCCGAACAATATTTTTCTTTTTTCTGATATAGTTTTTCCAGATCTAAACCCACTTGTATATCTCGATGTCATCGAGTTAATACTGAATATTATAGATAATATCGAGAGTAAAAAGGCAAAAACAATTAATGAATTCTGAACGAAAAGTAGAATAGTATCATAATTAATTTCTTTCGTAAATTCTACATCATTTAAAAGTTTTGCTGAAAGTGCTGCTAGTCCTATCCCAAAAGTTGCGTTTATTCTGGCTTTCCCATCGAGATCTCCAAGAAATTTTGCGTATTGATCTATTAATTTCGATCTGAGATCTAATATTTGGGTATTCCCTTCATCAACTTTCAAAATTTCATTTTCAACCTCTTTCCAGTTTTTGCAATGACTGTGACCTGCGGGATTATTGTATTCTATATCTGATTTATTGGATTCATAGAAAATAGTCGGAATTCCAGCTTGTATACCGGCTCCTATATCACTTTCTCTGTCACCAATAATTGCTAGAATATTTTCATTTAGCATTAGGTTTTGTATCGATTGGAATTTAAATTTCAGAGAATCCTCCATTTTAAATTCAGGATCGGATGGCATAATAATCTGAGAGAAGAGATTAAAGATTTTATGTTTTTTTAATTCTTGTTCTGTAGCATTTCTTAATTTATCTGGTCTAGAGGTAAGTATAATTAATTTGAATCCAATACGATGTAAGTCTGTTAATACGTCAAAAGAATCTGGATACAATTCAGAGTTATAGTTTTTAATTCCCTTTTCAGAGCTTAGTTCTGCAAAGAATTTTTTAAAAACCACAGTATTGTATTCCCCGAGAAATGATTTTAATGAAAAATCATTTCTAACGTCTTCCAGTGAAACTGTATTCAAATTGAGATGCTTATTTATTATTTCATGCTTTCTGACTGAGTTGTCAATTATAGTATTATCTAAATCAAATATTAAAGTTGGTTTACTCATTGTCTTGATTTATTTTTCATGTTGTCTATTGTTTTGATTTTTAATTCTGACTAACGTTAGCTATCTCGTTGATTATCAGACACCCTTTTTTCGTAGGCGAGCTTGTAACGTGGTTTACTA